>CM072511.1:104823992-104876275 GCA_036898135.1 Oncomelania hupensis
GAACAGGCAGCGTGGCAGAATTCCACAGTGTCCAAAAGAATGGCTGTCAGCAAAAACATGAGTTTTTAATCAAGCTCATCACAATCATAAATACTCTGAAGCACGCCATAAACCGTTAGAATCTGAATTAGAATCTGAAAGTATGCTATTCTTTGAAAATTGGTTGATTTTACATAAATACTCCTTCGGATGAGAGTATAAACCGAGGTCTAGTTTGTTCGCGCACTGACGCACTCCGTAGCACAGACTTTAAAGATCCTGACGCTCATGTCCTAGACGGGTGAGTGCCAGCAACACAAATACTCCCAGCACGCACTAGATCCCTTCTCCCCTCCCCGGTCGCTCAGGGTTGTAATCAATCGTCTAGGCGTCAGACCGTGCGCCCAAATGTTGCGGGTGGGCGCCTCGGTCGGCTTGAGTTAGATCCTGTTTTGACCAGCGCCTTGAGCAGCTCTTGAGCTGGAAAAGCGCAATGTAAGATTGATTAAATAAATAACTAAATAACTATAAGTTTTGCCTGTACAATAGCGGGAGTACTTTCTTAAGGTTAAGGTTTTAGAAGAATCGTCGTGATTTAAACAACCGATTTGGCATGGTGGTAGTTAAATACCTCTACTTTAGGATAGTTTAAAAAAACAAAGCGTTATCAATCAGGCACTATTCACCCCGTAGGAAAAAACAACAACATTATTATAAAAAAAACCAATGACCTTAAGATGGCATTGACCTTGCGATAACCTTCACCACATGACAATGTGATTTTTAATGATACATGTAAAATATACTTTTTTTCCTGAGTATTTTTCTTTCTGGAAGACCTGATTGATACATTATATGTTCTCTATGAATGGATTAAACAAATATTTTATTCAAAGAAAGCGCATAATGACAAACGAACAATGCCTTACAGAATAGGCAACAAGTGAGCTTATATAAGCCCAATTTGCATAAATAAAATTCAACATAATAAGTAAGAGGCAGGCAACTAAGAATTACAAGTAAATGACGAAGAAGAAAAATAACTTTAGTGAATAGTTAAATGGAATATGTAGAATAACAGATAACGATGAATTACAAACAATTGAGAGAAAAAAAAAGAATCAAGTATTTAACTGGAATTTAAATATGTAGATAAATAAGTAATGGACATTTTAAAGACTAAGACATACGGCCAACGTGCATTCGCTTACTCCGCACCTAAGCAATGGAATTCCCTTCCCGCCCATATCCGCAACATACAATCAACACAAGCATTCAAAAAGGCCCTCAAAACCCACCTCTTCAAACTGCATTATTCAGATTGATTTGTATCCCGCTGCCATTCTCTCATCTTTTGTCTATGTCTGATCCGTAAGTGTATAAACGGCTGTAAATATTTATACTGTTTTTCTTCCTGGGCCTAACCGGTCATATAAGTAGCTGTGAATAGGTTTTTGCTATTCTATTTTCTGTCTTTTTTGTCATTTGTGCACATAGTTGTAAATAGTATATTTTTGTATTTTTTTGTAATTTATGTACATAGTTGTAAATAGTCTGTACCTTTACTGTCCCGTCTTTTGGTGTATTGTAGCAAAAGTGATGTTTCATCGAGTGCATGTATTTATATGTAATGACTATGTAAAGCGTGGTGAGTCTGGTCATAGGCTGGAGTACCCGCTATATAAAAATCCGTTATTATTATTATTATTATTATTATTATTATTATTATTATTATTATTATTATTATTATTATTATTATTATTATTATTATTATTATTATTATTATTAAAACAAATAATTGGTGAAGGAGATGAGAGAGAGAGAAGGGGAGAATGAGAGAGAACGCTTTGACTGTTTGATAAACACTTGATTGGTTCTGAAGAGCAGTTGATTATCTAGTAGAGAAAATGTTTAGTTTCCGTACAGTAGATTTAAGTTATTCAACGTTATTTGTTCTTGCCTGAGGGTAGCGATAGTAGCTATTCTGAAGTTAGTATAGAGGGGACAGTGAAATATACAATGTTCGAAAGTTCTTCAGTTTGAAAGCCACAGGAGCGCGAGGGGTTGTTTGTTAAATGCCGAGTGAACAGATCGTGATTGAGATCACTCAATATTTCTTCGGAGTCGTGTTTTTTTCTTCCCGTAGTGCAATTTCTTTATGAGGGCAGGTTTTACTTATTTTTTTTCTCTCTGCCAATGCAGGTGTTTGTTTCTTCCCCGATGCAGGTTTTACTTTTTTGTCTTCTTCATTGCAAGCTTCTTTTTTCCACACGAATGTAGCTTTACTTATGTTTCTCCACCACTGCCGGCTCTACTTTTTTTTCTTCTCCACTGCTTCAGGTTTTACTTCAAGGACGTAACGTCGCAGTCCGTTGTGGCAGAGATGGAAGACATGCGAGTCGTCTACTACGCAGTTGGATATGTGCGAGTGGAAGCCGACACCGGCGTGTTTTACAACCTGGTGAGGATCAACCACATCAGAAAAGTCCACTAGTTCAACGCTCTTTGTAGCAATTGCAAACTTTCTCCTTTCATTTAAGCCTAATCGTGTTGTGAAGAAAATTGCAAATACATTTTCGTTTTGTGTATGAAATTTCCTTGAGGTTAATGAAACTAGTATATGCTAGTTCAGCTTGTAGCACTATGCTCTTAATTAATTACTCTAACTGATCGAACAGCTTAACGTACTCCCGGACAGTAGGTCTTAATTATTTGTAAGCCTAAACAACAGTTTTGCATTCACAGTTTTGTGATATCCGGCATTGCATTCATACTTTTGCTGTTGTACCCTTTATTGAACTTTATCGCCTACATTTTGCTTCTATTCTGTATGTACCCTTACCTGAACGTTGTCCTCGTGCATTGCAAAATCATGTTACTTGGCACTAAAGTGTATGTTATCCTGTTTTCTGTTAGTTTGTAGGCGAAGTTGAGTCTCCTTACTACTAATTCTGGTTTTGTATAGGATATAATACTAATTTAATTTATAAAACGCAGTACCAAAGACATAAAGTCTGCTCAAAGTGCAACATTCATTTATTTCGAGCACAGTACAATGATATATATTTTAATACATTTGAGTGATCAATCAACTGTTTGGGCAGTGTGTTCTTGTAAGTAGAAAATGAATCGACCATCGACTGTTTTTCCTGTATGTTTGTGTCGTCAGCTACAAGGTATTTGCGGTAACCTGAACTTCTTGCTGAGCGATGAACGGCTTCTTCCCAATGGCGTTCAGGCTGACAGCGACAACGAGTTCATCATGGTTAACTCTTACCTGCCCAGTGACGAGAAACAGCTATGTGGTGGAGAACGCATAGTTCCTCCCGCTACTACAGTGTTAGGTTTGGTGAGTATGCACGCAGCAGTTCTGACCGTAATACATGATTTTTGACTACCTTCGCAGTTTGCATTTATTGTAACAGGACGATTTGACCATGTGAAGAATAAAGGTTACCCGCCAAAATATTCAACATATGACTATGCACGCAGCAGTTCTGACCGTAATAATTAATTTTAGTCTAACTTCGCAGTTTACATTTATTGTGACAGGACGATTTGACCATGTGAGAAATAAATGCTTAGGTCTGCCTGCCACCATATTGAAAATATTGATCTTGATGGAATGTTCTAAATTTTTGGGTAAATTGTTACGATTTCTTACGACACAAACGACTGACATATTCAAGTTTGCATGTTTTTGCCCTAGCGGAGGTAGAATCGCATTTTAATATTCTTCGTGCACCATACTGATGCACTTGAACAAATTCATCGAAGAAACAAATCTCAAAAGATATGTTGTCACCAGGCATGGTTGTTTTGCATGTTAATGTTGCTTTTTTTCTCTCTTCTAAATATCACAGTGCACAGAGCTGGCAGTGCTGTACGCATCCCGAGGCCACGCCCAAATTCAGAACATCATTGAAGACATATGTGTTGAAAACCCGTCTACTAGCAACGTCTGTGCACTGCTGCTCCTTCTGGCTGACCAGCTAAGATTGTCCATCAAGGACACCGCAACACTAGCTGGCCAGCCAAATCTTTATGCTGCATGTGTCAGAGGTACAAATTCCGCCTACGTATTAGTTTATTTGTACCTTAGTAACTTTGCTACTTGGAGGCTGAATCGATCATCGTCCCTCGCCCTTTCCCCCACTCCTCCTTCCTCACTCCGCCCTTCCACCCTACCGGTTTCTTTAACTACAGTTTACAGTTTATTATCCCTTTCTATCGGGAAACTCTGGGCCGCCCGCCTCCCCTTGGTTGGCGCCCAAACCAACCTACCTAATATTATTTGTGATTTTGAAATTTTGCTGGGGGAGCAAACCGGAGTACCCGGAGAAAACCCCCGAGACGCTGCCCGAGTCGAAAGTAAATAATATTCGAAGAAACATAACGCCCAGATGCCGGATCGAACCCACACCTGTCGGCGCCATTGGTTTCTTGCTTGTGGACAAGGCAAGTTAGTCCCGCCTTAGCCCACTTGGCCACAACGCTCGCCTCATTGATCTACGTGCCTCATTGATCTACGTTTGACAATTTGGTCGCGTTTGACAAAACTGCTTAAACCGGTATCATGGCTGTACGTTGGTAAAATAACTTGTTCACCGGTCCTTGAAACGATAGGCTAATAATCAAGCCAGTTGTTTATTCATAAATAACACCCTCTCCATTCAAGTATTCTCCTATAAAACGCATTACTCAATGTCATATGCTCCTCCCTTAAGGCTAGGTCTGCTGAGGTCCAGCTATACCGAGTCGTCACTTTATTTAATTAGGATATTAGTTTTAACATTTTTCTTCAGGTTTATGATATATTACGTGCATGTTATTCCACAGATAAAACACAGTGCCCCCCAGGCCTAACTTATCGAGGAGGGGTAGACGTTTGCAAATCTTTCTGCCGCGACCAACTGTACATAAACGGGGGCTGCTTTCCTGGCGTTGCCGTGCAGGGCTGTGCCTGTGGCGCCTCGCAACTCAAGACGGACGACGGACAGTGCGGTGCACTGGAGCAGTGCACGTGTTTCGAACCATCACGCAACGTCATTCATCAGGCCGGTGCAATCATCCGTTCAGGGTGTTCAAAATGGTCAGTAGACTGTAGACCACTGCAGGTGTGCATGCGCCTGGGTGTATGTTTGTGTGTGTGTGTTTCGGCCAGCGCCTTGAGCGGCTTTTGAGCTGTTAAAGCGCTTTATAAAAGTGATTAAATAAACAAATTAATAAACTATTCGTATTACTGTTGACACGTTCTTCAGTTCTTTAGTTGTCAAGCCTGTACGTGTAGATAATTGCAAATGCAGCCATGAGGGAAAACAATCAGATTAAAAGAAAACCCAAGATCAGCGCAACCATACGATGTTACAGAAAGTAGATGACGGCTGGGAAGACGTAAATGCAATAATGATATATAAGGTAAACAGTTTTATACTTTAAAATAGTCCGAAAGTACAATAGGGATATTGACAACGGACATTTTTTATGAATAAAACATATATCAAATAAATCATTATTGCCTGTGATTTTACCTTCTTGATTTTTGCGAGAAATAGTGATTTCCTTGGTTTAGAAAACAAACGAACGAACAAACAAACAAACAAAAAACAAATAACTTAGGGTTTTTATTTTGCAGTAAATGCGAAAATGCCCTGTTGAGCTGCACAGCTGCCGACTGTGAAGACGTGGTGTGCACAAAGGGACAGGAGGTCGTCACCAACATCACTGTTGTGGAAGGGAAGTGCCAAAGACCCATATGTCCCTATCACTACAGCAATAGATTCAGGTTCGTCTGTATTTTGAGTTTTTCACCTTTCAGTTTCATTACAGGTAATATCTCTTAACATGGAGCGGTTCTGTTTTAACATTCTGACTGAGGTAAATATTAGCCTAATTGTTGTTTCTTTGTTTTGAACAGATGCGCAGAGAAAATCTACAGTACCTCGCGTGCCTGCTACTGTCCTCTTGGTACTGTTGAGAGTAGCGCTGTGAGTATCTAGACTGATGACGATGATGATGATGATGATGATGATGATGATGATGATGATGATGATGATGATGATGACCACAAAGAAGCAGAAGAGGAAGAAGAAAAATGATGACAGGAAACGAAGACTCTTTCCTTTTGACAGAAAGTGAAACATTTAGTGACCAAAAGAATACACGAGATAGTTAACCTAGGCTTAAGTACTAGGGGATGGTGTTGAGAGTGGGTTTTGTTGGTGGGGGAATAGAGCTTTCGCTGAATTTCGTGCTGAAATCCATAGAATATCTGTTGTAAACAAATGGTTTCAAGTAAAGCAACTACTGACAATTGCTGTCGCTGCATAAAATTGCTTAATTATGCTGGTCAATAGCTTAGGGGGAAGGAAGCAACTGCCGCCGATACAATTATTATTCCATTCTATGTAAGTTATCACGTAAAACTGCCATCTGCACGTTGAATGCATTTAGTGGAGTTTTTTTTTAAGAAAATAAAATTATGTAAATTCCAGTTTAAAAAACAAAAATAAAATATAACAAAATAAAGTAAACATGTGATTTTGTTGAATGTTAGAAAGAATTGCAGACCAATTTAAACTGATTTACTACAAACTATACAAGTTGTGTTACTGTTTTGTCTGTGAAGTCAAACGACTGCATTCAAGAAGATGAATGTCCATGCTACTACAAAGGAAACTGGTACAAGGCAGGGGACCAGATTCAAGATAACTGCTTTATCAAGTATATACCTCAGTTTGTTTGTTTGTTGTTTGTCTGTTTGCTTTAAATAATCCTATGCACTATAGACCTCTGTGTAATGAAACTTCATTAGTATCCAGATAGACCAATGATTGAATACACTGATTGACTGAATATATTACAATATTTCATTGATAATAACATTGGGACATCAATTTAACTGCCTATGAAAAGGGAACACATGTTGAAAAAGCATTCCGGTTATAGGCCGGCCTACTCGCAATATTTTTTCTCTTTCTTTTCTGATATAATTATTTTGTAGGCCTAAAAGCCAAAGGTAGCCTAATATTATGTAGGCTACTAGCATAATTAGAAGTAATATAATGAGTTGTGCGAAAGGTGATAATCGAACATTATCATTGCATATGGGTGACTGCGGTGAAAATCATTTTCCCATTGCTGAACAAAATATTCTCAGTCCCTGGGTTTATTTCGTTTTTCATTACCGATGACAAAATTATCAGGCACTGATTTTATTTCGTGTTGCACCTGTTTCCCTTTCTTTCCTTCCTAGAGTGATAAAACTAAAATTTGTTCCTCTTGTCCACAGAACATGCTACAATGCTGTGTGGAATGTGACTGGAATGGGAGACTGTACAGGTATCCACCGATTTTGCCTTATATATCTATATATATATATATAAATTGCTTAGCCGGAAGTCCTTCTTCGCCTCTACTATAAAGTTTGTCCGGTATGGACGCTGATCTGGGCAGGTGCTGGGCACTGCGGATCGGCCTTCTGTGTGCTCAAAACCAGCGAAATCGTTATAGCCAACATTTCCTTACCGAACGTTTAACCGTTTCTGAGATAAATAAATAAACAAAATGTTCACAAACTGCAATAGCCTCATTCCGCGCGCTTCCATTAAAAATCAAATTGAGGTTTCAGCATGTTTTCCCATATAGACCCAAAAATTGATGGTCTTTCTAGGAAGTCTTGGTAGCTTACTTAGTAAATCATTCGCCTACCGTGCAGGGCGACCCAAGTTCAAATCTCACGCAGGCCATATTTTTTTTAATTATTTTTTTTAACACTACAATATGGATATTTTTCTTTTTCATTTAGGCTTTTTACCTTTAATTTTTTATTATTATTATTATTATTATTATTATTATTATTATTATTATTATTATTATTACATTATTATTATTATTATATCAAATTTTCTTTTAAAACCTTGGTGTTTTTATGATTTCTATTTTTATTATTCTATATTCAATATTATTATTATTATTAGTAGTAGTAGTATTAGTAGTATTAGTATTATTAATATTATTAGTATTATTAGTATTATTATTACCAAGGATCGGGATGGGGTGGTACGTGTAGGTAAAAGGGGACTACGGGTAGGTTTAAAGGGGCATGGGTAGGCATAACGGGGATACGGGTATATATAAGGGGGTATGGTGATGGTCGATTCCTTTCATCCATACCTGCGAAACAATCAACTGGGAAGTATCAAGGAGGGTACAGGTAGGTTACAAGAAGGGTACGGAAGGTATCAACTTCAACTTCAACTTCAACTTCAACTTTTTATTGGCTCCAAATACATAGAGAAATTGCTTAGCGCATAGAAAGAACATATAAAAACCCGTTACAAATGTAAAAGACATTTAAATTTTAAAAAGACATTCACGCAACATCGACTCGCACACCGTCATTGTATCACAGCAAAAGAATATCACACTGCTACTTATTGTATCACATCACCTGTGTTATACGGGAATTGTACCTGGAATTTACGGCTAGCTCTGAAGGTTCCGACCCAAAGTTGAACATGTGTAGTGGTGATGTGGTTGTGCTGCTAAAAGTGTTGCTTATTGCTGAGTTTCCATGAATGACGGATACCGTATGTCTGCAGGGGAGAGGGAGGTGCGTATTTTGTTGGTACGTAGTGTCCGTGTATGTGAAGTGAAGTCTCGTGTGTCGCTTGCCTCTAATCTAGTCTGCTCGTCTGCACAACGGGTTTCCCAGGGATACCCATAGGGGAGACAACTTCCCGGATATAAACACCGAACAGCTGAGCAGTCATATGCAAAACATTCAACCACAAAAGAGCAATTGAATGGGGCTAATACTATTGAGTAATAATATCAATAATAAATAGAAGGTCATTGTATTAAAAAGCTAGTTTAAATCGCAACATATTGGTGTCTAAAAGTTCAGTCGCAGAACATATAAACATGTAAAACCCTAAAACAGTTACAGGAAATAATAATACTAACAATACTAACAAAACAATAGCAATAATAATAACAATAATAAATTTCATATATGCACTGTGTATCATACTAACAAAACAATAGCAATAATGATAACAACAATAATAAATTACATATATGCACAGTGTATCATCCTGTTCAGTGAGCACTGAGACACTACCAATCTCTGAGACAATTAAGAAGATCTAGCATAACAATTATAAGACTAAAAACAAAAAGCAACTACATGTTTCAACAGTCTCAGTGATCAAATACAGGCACAGATGTAGGTATAAAGACACAATGACAATAAATAATAATGATGATAGGAGCACTACTACACTATACACATGGTCACATTACTGCAAAATGTAGGTTATGGTGGGGGGGGGGGGGGGGGGGGGGGGGTGTCACGAACTGGCTAGTCTTAACTCTGCTTGTTGACTATTTAGCCATGTGTAGTTTTTGTAATAGTAGAGAGTCATTAAATTACACAGCAGACCACACACCGCGAGCCCGACCCACGCTAGCGCAGTGAGTCAGCACTTGAGCTTTGAATCGGACCGTTTTAACCAATCAGAAGCCGGCTCAGTGGGTAGAGCAGTTTGAATGTGTCAAAGCCTAACACAGTTTGAATCAGTCGTGTGTGAGACGAGGTAGAGAAAACATCTCCACAGCTAGAGAGATCTCTTCACTCATAGACCAGGAAGCAGGATTTAGAATCTTAGTATTCTCTCAAGTCATCACGGGCCTGAACTTGTCAAACAGGTAAATGAACACCCTTCTGTTTCATCGTGATATATTTATATTATTGTTGAAATTATGTTTGTGGAATTTGCTATGCATAAATGTGAATTATTAATCCGAATTTGCGTGACCACGTGGAAGAGCCTACCACGAGGCGAAACACGACCGGTTGCGCCGCCATGTTGTATCCCGTACGGAACCACTGTTGTTTAACTTATATGTATGTTTGCAGACCAGTGGCTGTACCACTGAATGTTTATATTATTATTAATTCTGTATGTGTATAGTTAGACACGATTGATATTTATGTATGTATAGGAATTTAGAGTGAGATTCCAGTGGACCCCGGAAGTAGCAGAATGTTCGTCGCTTATGTATAGAGATGTGGAGCTATCACTGAGGGCTACTTGGCTTTCAGTGAGACGCTCTGCACAAACCGATTATTCAGGGTTGTGCAGAATTTCGTCTCTTATATTACAGACGAGCAGGCGAGCTATCCCGAGCTATCCCCCACTCCACAGAAACGACCAGTTGGTTGAGGAGACTCTACCGCACAAGACGGAAAGAGCTGCCTTGAAAGACACCCTGTCAGACCCCACAGCGTAGCAAGGGAACCCAACTACACAACGACACAGGTGGACCAGAAGCTACCTCACAGAAGGACTTCGAACACCCCACACATGAGTTAAGTGCATAAGGCGAAGGTGCACTTAAACTGATCATAACAGGACCACAGTAGTCCAACTCTTCAGAAACTGTAAAACGGACCACAGTAGTCCAAATCTACATGAAATATTATAGCAAGTGCCCGAGGAAGATATAACAGCTGCCTAGACTATCAGCGATCGAACTATTAGCATTGAAAGAGACTTTTTAAGTTAGATTAGTACTTAGAGAATCTTGTATAGAGTAGAAGAAATAAATGTGTGATTTTAACTGTTATCAAGTGGCTGGACTACATATGATTCATAGCCGTGTGAAAGCTAGTGTGACAGTATTCTTTTACCATTTTTCTATCTATTTCTGTACCCCAACCTTAACACAGAACGAGCTAAACAAATAAATTTATTAAAGTAATTCATAGGGTGACTTACTAGCAGTTCCCACCGAATAAACGTGAGGGTCCATAATTCCATTGTGCAGAGCCCATAAACCCCACGTGACACTTTAATTGGCGAGCCTAGCTAGGATCTGTGTATAATAGGAATTGGGTATAACCGGACCTAAGTACAATAAAATTAGATAACAGTAGTAGTAGAATAACTTAGAATAGTGTAAGGGTATAACACTGATCAGTTGGGTGCACTATTCTTTAGTTAAAAACTTTTTTGCTTCAAATATTTTTGTGCCTGTATGTTGCATTGTTCTTTTGCAGGTTTTGCTTAAATAACTGTTGTATGCCATTTGACTCTTGTTTTATTCTATTATTGATTACGAATTTGATGGTCTTTGCATTGTTTTTATTGACTTGCAATATTGCTAGTGTTTTGGTATTCCACTTGATTCAGAGGGTTGTTCATAGACACGTTTGGCAATGTCGGACCCAGTGGCCTTGAGATTGCGTTTCAAGGAATTAGGGGAAGCTTTACACTTAGCAGGGGAGACCTAATTGCGTATATCAATGCAGAGGTAGAGAAACAGGAGGCTAAGGCAGAGAGAGCAGCAGGAAGCAGAGCAGAAGAAACTAGAGTTAGAAGCAGCAGAGAGAGCAAAAGAAACTCGAACTAGAAGCAGAGCAGAAGAAATTAGAAGCAGAGCAGAAGAAATTAGAGGCAGAGAGAGAAACGAGGAAATTAGAGCTAGAAGCAGAACAGAAGAAGGTAGCAGCAGAGAGAGAAGCAGAAGTTAGGAGATGGGAGTATGAGAGGGCAGAAAAGGAAAAAGACAGACAGCATGAGTTAGAGCTAAGAAGATTGGGATCAGGAGCTTCAAGTTCTTCCTCAACCCCTCCCACTCAGATCAGCTAGAGGTAGCATCCAACCCTGTACAAGGAATGTCATTTCCACTGGGAACATTCAATGAGAGAGAAGAAGGTCTAGATCTCTATCTGACTAGGTTTGAGCGTCTAGCAACAGAGTACAAACTAGATCCCACTCATTGGTCTTTTAAGCTTAGTCAAGGGCTTAGAGGAAAGGCTTATGACATCTACAGTAAGCTACCGACTGACAGAGTGACTGACTATCACAAAGTAAAAGAGGCACTCCTAACGGGATTCGAACTAACAGGAGAATGCTACGGCAAAAGTTCCGCACCAATCGGAGAGTGAAAGGAGAGAGCTATGCGCAGTTCGCGGATCGGTTGTCCACAACGCTGGATAAGTGGATTAGCCAGTCAGCCACGGCTAAGACGTATGATGGACTGACAGAACTGTTAGTATGGGAACAGCTACGGGAAACCATGACCCCCGAGCTGAGAACATTCTCAGTAGAGCAGGGCGCGGAAAGACTGGAAGATCTGGTCAAGGTCGCAGATAGGTACGTGGCCGCACACGGAGAAGCCAAGAGCTTCAGGCGAGACCTAAAGCCTAACGGGAAAGAGGCACAGAAACGAAGCCCTAACCGGGAAGAGCGCACCGCGAATAAGCCGAATAACCCCAGACCTGGGCAAAATAAAGGACCCAACACGGAATTCGGGAAAAGAGGTCCCGCAGAACAGAGACGGTATTGTTCGTTCTGCAACAGAAACAATCACTCCACCGCAGAATGTTTCAAGTTGGCCGCACAACGTAGGGAAGAGCGCGAAAGCCGGCCAGCGCACAGAGTTCTAACTCAAAGCAGCGGTAACAAGCCACACACAATCGGAGATCACCCATCGGTGACAGACACGGTCAAGGTCAACGGAAAAGAAGCGAACTGTCTGTATGACACAGGTCTATCATACGACGCGATAGTTAGCGAATCTCTTGTATCGCGCGCGGACTTGACAGACAAGACAGTCGACTTACAAGGAGCAGACTTGACGAAACCGACGACTACTTGCCCAATAGCATGGATCGAAGTAGAGAGTAGGTACGTCACAGGACGAATCCAAGCAGCTGTTTTACAGAAACCCCTGTATGATCTAGTGCTAGGTTGTAGGTATGTGTTCTTAGGCACGCCCCCTAAAACTGTAGAGATAGCTGCAGTGCAAACCAGGGCCCAAGCTAAAACCCAACCACCCCAGCCCGAGTTCGCTCCGAATCCAGGACTCGAAGAGATCAAAACAGCACAGAAAGAAGACACCTCGATAGCGAAGTGCTTCCAGAAGCTACCCAAGGCGCACACACCCCCGCACAAGGGAGACTTCTACATGGAAGAGGGAGTTCTACATCGACAAGGAGATGGAGATCACACCCAACTAGTACTACCAGCCACCCTTCGAGCCCAAGTACTAGAACTAGGCCACAGCATGCCACTCAGCGGACACATGGGAATTGGAGCCACAGTGCAGAGAATCAGCGCACACTACTATTGGCCAGGAATCACGGAGGATGTCAAGCGCTACGTGAAATCTTGCCACCAATGTCAACGATATTCCCCGCGACATCACACCGTACCAGTTACCTTAGGACCATCGGTAGTAGTCGGCGTGCCATTCCAGCAAGTCTCAGTAGACATAGTAGGACCACTGCCCATGACCAAGAAGCGGAACAGATTTCTACTCACACTCGTCGACGCATGTACGATGTGGTGCGAAGCAGTCCCGTTGCCAGCGATCGACACCAAGAAGATTGCAGATGCACTCATCGCCATCTTTACCAGAGTCGGATTCCCGGACAGCATTAGAACGGACAACGGATCTCAGTTCACCGGCCGCCTGATGCAAGACGTGTTCGAGTTGATACAAGTTCATCACATTCGCACACCACCATACCACCCAGCCAGCAACGGACAAGTAGAAAGACTGAATGGAACCCTTCTCACCATACTCAGGAAAGTCGCCGACGACAATCCAGAAGCGTGGGACACCTACGTGAATGCGGCACTGTTCGCATACCGAGAAACGCCCCATGCAGCCACAGGCTACACCCCGTCAACATTGCTATTCGGCAGACCTCTAGCAGGACCGCTAGAAGCCCTACGCAGAAGTTGGACGGAGGCCAAGATAGACGACACACCAAGAGGTGCCACCAAGTACGTCGCAGACCTGCAGGAAACCCTCAAAGCAACGTGGAAGAAAGCTGGTGAAGCACTGAAGAAGGCAAGAGCCCGTCAGGCGAAGTACTACAACCGCCACGCGAAGGACAGAGAACTGCAAGTCGGCGATCAAGTGCTACTCTTACTTCCAAGTGGAACCAACAAGCTGGACATCGCTTGGAGAGGACCGTACCGGGTGACTGCCAAGAAATCCAAGACAGTCTACCAAGTAGAGGTGAACGGGAGAGCCCGATACCACCACATCAATCTCCTCAAGAAGTATACGGACCGACCAGCGACCCCCAGCACTCACAACTTGTTAGCCATCGCCATCGCGGAAGAAGGAGAAAGCATGGAGACCAATGCAGTAGAGTATCCCCTGCACTCCAAAGAAACCTACAAAGACGTGATACTCAACGGAGACCTAGCCGCTAAACAGCAACAGCAAGTACTACAGGTCATTCGACAACATCAGACTGTGCTCACAGACCGACCAGGGAGGACAGACCTCGTCGAAGTAACCTTAACGGTGACCGACCCAACACCCGTCCGCCAGAAGCTCTACCCGATGCCACTGTCTCAGCAGCGAGCCATCAAGGAAGAGATAGACACCTTACTGGCAGCCGGAATCATCTCAGAGTCTACTTCACCCTACAGCGCAGGCACGGTATTGTTGCGAAAACCCAACGGAGAGCATCGACTGTGCATCGACTTCAGACTCCTGAATGCGGTAACGCAGTTCCAGCCAGAGCCACTCCCGGACCAGACCGACCTATTTGCCAAGCTACAGCGAGCGAAGTACTTCTCACGCATCGACCTCAGCAAAGGATACTACCAGATACCAGTACAACCACAAGTCCGAAAGTACCTAGCGTTTCAGCACTATGGAAGGACACTTCGAATTCAACGTGCTTCCATTCGGACTCCACAACGCACCCAGCATCTTCAGCGCCATGATGCGAAAACTCCTGGCACCCCTGAGCAGCGAGCACCTACATTCGTTTATGGACGACATCCTCATCGCAACACCTACGTGGGAGGAACATGTCACGCTCCTACAACAACTACTCGCCCGCCTCAGAGACACGGGATTGACGGCAAGACCCACCAAATGTCAGATTGGATTCACAGAACTAGAATTTCTGGGACACACCATCAGTCAAGGAAGCCTGCGACCGGTAGAGAAGACAGTGAAACGCCTACTCGACGCTCCTAGGCCCAAGACAAGAAGGAAGTGCAGTCGTTTCTAGGACTCTGCGGCTTCTACCAGAAGTTCATCCCCAACTACAACAGCATCGCCGTACCACTGACAAATGGAACCCGGAAAATCGCCCCGGACAAAGTAGTTTGGACAGCGGAATGCGAGACAGCATTCCAAACACTCAAGGACAGAATGACATCGGCGCCAGTACTCCACCTACCCGATTTGACTCAGCCATTCGTTCTTCGCACCGACGCAAGCGACTTAGGCCTCGGAGCAGTACTGCTACAGCGCGACCCCAAGAATGCAGAGACGCTATTCCCTGTCGCCTACGCCAGCAGAAAATTGAGACCCGCCGAGACCCACTACGCCACGTCGGAGAAAGAATGTCTTGGACTAGTCTGGGCCATACAGAAGTTTCCAACTCTACCTGTATGGGACCCACTTCACAGTTCAGGTGGACCACCAACCACTATCGTTCCTGGCAGCCTCCAAGTCTTTGAACTCTCGCCTGATGAGATGGGCACTCACCCTTCAGGCATACTCATTCCAAATCGAGTACATCCCCGGCAAAGAAAACCACGGAGCCGACTACCTCAGTCGCCATCTCGTGGAGGACACAGCAGCTGTCGCCCACCCAACACAACTAAGGGCCACAGCACCAGAATTCGTCCCCGCCCAATAAAAACCCCGTCACTAGTGTCCATAGCTACCTGGCACAGCATTGCAGCTCAGGTAGAGCAACTTAATTAGTTTGTAAATAGGACCCTAGGATAGTGCAGTGTTAAACTAGGCTCTGTAGTAGAAAAAGGTCGAATCCAGTAGTCATCGCCTTTTTTCAGTTGAGGGAGCCTGTCACGAACTGGCTAGTTTTAACTCTGCTTGTTGACTATTTAGCCATGTGTAGTTTTTGTAATAGTAGAGAAGTTAGACTATTACACAGCAGCAATTAAATTACACAGCAGACCACACACCGCGAGCCCGACCCACGCTAGCGCAGTGAGTCAGCACTTGAGCTTTGAATCGGACCGTTTTAACCAATCAGAGCAGGCTCAGTGGGTAGAGCAGTTTGAATGTGTCAGAGCCTAACACAGTTTGAATCAGTCGTGTGTGAGACGAGGTAGAGTCAACATCTCCACAGCTAGAGAAATCTCTACACTCATAGACCAGGAAGCAGGACTTTGAATCTTAGAATTCTCTCAAGTCATCACGGGCCTGAACTTGTCAAACAGGTAAATGAACACCCTTCTGTTTCATCGTGATATATTTATATTATTGTTGAAATTATGTTTGTGGAATTTGCTATGCATAAATGTGAATTATTAATCCGAATTTGCGTGACCACGTGGAAGAGCCTACCACGAGGCGAAACACGACCGGTTGCGCCGCCATGTTGTATCCCGTACGGAACCACTGTTGTTTAACTTATATGTATGTTTGCAGACCAGTGGCTGTACCACTGAATGTTTATATTATTATTAATTCTGTATGTGTATAGTTAGACACGATTGATATTTATGTATGTATAGGAATTTAGAGTGAGATTCCAGTGGAACCCGGAAGTAGCAGAATGTTCGTCGCTTATGTATAGAGATGTGGAGCTATCACTGAGGGCTACTTGGCTTTCAGTGAGACGCTCTGCACAAACCGATTATTCAGGGTTGTGCAGAATTTCGTCTCTTATATTACAGACGAGCAGGCGAGCTATCCCGAGCTATCCCCACTCCACAGAAACGACCAGTTGGTTGAGGAGACTCTACCGCACAAGACGGAAAGAGCTGCCTTGAAAGACACCCTGTCAGACCCCACAGCGTGGCAAGGGAACCCAACTACACAACGACACAGGTGGACCAGAAGCTACCTCACAGAAGGACTTCGAACACCCCACACATGAGTTAAGTGCATAAGGCGAAGGTGCACTTAAACTGATCATAACGGACCACAGTAGTCCAACTCTTCAGAAACTGTAAAACGGACCACAGTAGTCCAAATCTACATGAAATATTATAGCAAGTGCCCGAGGAAGATATAACAGCTGCCTAGACTATCAGCGATCGAACTATTAGCATTGAAAGAGACTTTTTAAGTTAGATTAGTACTTAGAGAATCTTGTATAGAGTAGAAGAAATAAATGTGTGATTTTAACTGTTATCAAGTGGCTGGACTACATATGATTCATAGCCGTGTGAAAGCTAGTGTGACAGTATTCTTTTACCATTTTTCTATCTATTTCTGTACCCCAACCTTAACACAGAACGAGCTAAACAAATAAATTTATTAAAGTAATTCATAGGGTGACTTACTAGCAGTTCCCACCGAATAAACGTGAGGGTCCATAATTCCATTGTGCAGAGCCCATAAACCCCACGTGACAGGGGGGGTGGGTAGGGGCAGCTCATTGTTCCAGCTACCTTATACCATTCAGGACCGAGATGGCGGATGGTATGAAAGACTTCTGCATGCGGGAAGTTCTACACTTGGCAGCACGGTACCTACGCCCAGATGGCATTAGTGCGAACTGATCATGCAGGGGGTGCGACTCATCTCCAACAATTTTGTGTGCTTTGGGTGATGGTTCTGTGGTGCACCAATTCATCCAGGCTTGGAAAAACAACCCCCACTACCCAAGGGGGTATGGGGAGGTATCAAGTGGGTTCGGGAGGTATCAAGGGGGTATGGTGAGGCATCATGGGGCGGGGGGGACGGGGAGATATCAGGGGGGGGGGGTATGGGTAGATATCAAGGGGGATATGGTGAGGTATCATCGTCCAAATGAAACTCGCAGACAACAGTTGTCTCTCTGTCTACATTTTAAACAGCAACCTGTGTACCCTGGCTTGCCAGTGTACAAAACCACTAGTGTAATATATGATGATATGATGGGGAGCGCACTTGGCTCAATTGTGTACTCGAATGGCAGGCGATAACATTGCAGTCTGTACAGGTAGTGGTTAATAATAATAATAATAATAATAATAATAATAATAATAATAATAATAATAATAATAATAATAATAATAATAATAATTTATATTATAAAGCGCAATTCCAAACGAAAAAGACTGCTCAAAGCACTCACATGCATACTCTCACACAAGCACTCGCAGAGTAAGAGACTGTACAGTACACTAAAACATGGAGCATATAAAAAAAATATATTTTTTTTAAATCCCGTTGATGGCCTGGACGTAAAAATTTTTTTTAAGTACCTTGAGCCTCCGCCCTTTTACTCCTTCGGATGAGAGTATAAACCGAGGCCTAGTCTGTGCATCCACGCATTCCATCTTACGGACTTTAAAGATCATGACGCTCACATCATATACGGGTGAATGCCCGCTACGCAAATACACCCAGCACGCACTAGGTCCCTTCTGCCCATCCCTGGTCGCCCAGGATTGTGCTCAGTCGTCTTTAAATAATCTTATAAACTTATAAGCTACTTCGAGGGCTAGGTATCCAAGACTGTACACCATAAGGTACAGATACCGTATCAGACTATGCGCCCAAAGGTTGCAAATGGGCGCCTCGGGCGGTTTGAGTTAGATCCTGTATCGGTCAACGCCTGGTCAGGAAAAGCGCTTTATAAGAGCGAATAAATAAAATAAATAATAAATATTATATTAGACCTAGTTGTTATAGAAAATAGCTTAACGTTAGATAGGCTTACCAGTGTTCTAACAACATTCGTTGTTATTTTAGTTGTGAATGAACATTTCACTAAGCTTCGGGTATGGTTTAAGAAGGAAATTACCTAGGTCTAGAATGTCCATGGAATTTGTCATTATTGCTGGGAGCTATGACAGTGTAGAACTCCGACCTCCGAACTAGGAATTTGATAAAATGATATAGATATGAAGAAGTTCACTACCTACAGGTTATAGTTGGCAATTAATTTTGTGCAGATTAAGTGCACGCTCCCCATTACATACTATCAGTTTAAAAAACAAACAAACAAACAAAACACGTATGCAAAGGCATATCCTGATCTGTGCTTCTTTCCGTATCTTCATTTTTGAAAACTTTAGAGTGATGTTGCAGCGACCTGTACCATGACTGGCAGCCAGACAAGATATTCAACTTGGGATGACCACACCTACCACTACAGAGGCACTTGCACCTACGTTCTGGCTCAATCCACCGACACTACCAATGACTTCAAGGTCAGAATAATAATTCATCTATATACATTTTTGCCATTGAGGTAAGCAAACGCCAAGGCAAAAACATCTTTTATCACGTTAAAAGTTAAGCACAACATTGTATTGCAGTTTGATTTAAAAATTAACATTAAATTAATTCACTTTGTAGATAACGAGCCAAAACGTGCCGTGTGGCGTGGAAGGCACTTCTTGCTCTCGCAAGTTGGAAATCGCATACGCCGGAGTGACTATTAAGCTACTTCGAGGGCTAGGTATCCAAATTGGGAACAAAACCTATCCAGATGACGTGTACATCAACATTGCTGACGTCATTACCATCTACCCTACGACGTTGTACACAGTTGTCGTCTTTGACGGCGTCACTGTATACTGGAGTGGAGGTTACATTGTTTTGTTTATTTTCTTTGTATTCGTTTCTATTTTTCAGTTATCTTATCGTGGGGAAGGCAACGTCAATGATGATGATGATAACGACGATGATTGATGATGATGATGATGATGATGATGATGATGATGATGATGATGGTGATGATGATGATGATGATGATGATGATGATGACGACGACAAGTACGAAAATCATTTCAAGGGGGACTGTGATGACTCATTGTGTCCACTTGCTCTGTGCAGGCCTGGTAACGATGATTCACGTGACGAGCGCGTGGCGAAACACGCTGAGAGGACTGTGCGGCACCCATGACGGCAACTCCATGAATGACCTCACCATGCCGGACGGCACTATCAGCTCGCCCACCGAATTCGGCAACAGCTGGAAAGAAGCAGGGGTCACCTGCAGTGACATACCAGAGGCCGAGATTATACCAGATCCATGCACGGTACGTTAGGGAACGAAACGTGTATAGAAAATTATCTTGGGACTTATGGTTTGAGTCTTCGGGTTGAAGGACTTCAATTATTTCATTCAGCGCACCTTTATTGTCTACAAATACCTGCATGCACGAAAAGCCTTTTGGAGCTGCGGATTAAACTTAAAATTATGTTTGCGCTCTGTTACACTCAGTTCAGCGGGTCATGCTGGTGCACCCAGCCTGTGCACTTATTAGCTTGCTTTAATGTGAGAGGTCGGACTTGGTACTTGTATATGTTCATCCCAGAAAAGAACTTTTATTAAAAAGGCTGATGTCTTCCTTTTAGGGATATTTATTTTTTGGTTACACATTTGAAAGCACTCATGATTACTGGATAGAGATCAAATTTCACGAAAACCACTTCATTGTGTGTACTGCAATACTTTCTTATGAACTTTACAGAATGCTTTCGTGTGATGACATGGAATGCTCGGGTCAAGTTGTTTGGGTGGTTAAGTTTCATGCTGGTCTGCCAAAGAGATTTCAGTAAAACGTCACGCTTACTTTTATTTTCTTAAATATGTCGCAAATTGCTGTTAAAAGATCAGAAAGAACCCAATTTGCTGTGAAAATGAACGTTAAAATATCTTGCAGTATAGATATTATGGTATTTTGTTTGAATTAATATTTAGCTGGAGCCCTCTCGCAAACACTGGTCTGTCAAGACATGTGAAATAATCACCACTTCGGAAAGTTTCTCCAATTGTCGCGATGCTCTTCCAGCATCTCAAGTACAACAGTTCTACTCCGACTGCGTCAAAGAAGGATGCTCGTAAGAAGCCTTTACTACCTTTGCTCTGCAGAAAGAACATTAGTTTCCGTTTGTAACTTGCGCTTTATTTTCTTTTTTTTTTTTATTCATGATTTAACATTTTCGACGATAATTTAGCTATTACCCCTTTCAGACTTTTTGTGGTCTCTCTTACTAAACCAAACATTTAAACTATTTTGTATTTTATAAAGTTATGAAAAGCAAAACACTATGCTTGCTCACTTCATATAATTGGGTTCTGAACAGATGTAAGAACGGCGGCGACTGTGAATGTATGTGCGATGCTATTGCGGCGTTTTCGGCACGATGCAGCGAAATTGGCTATCCCGTCAGATGGCGTCATCAGAAAATGTGCCGTAAGATTTATTTCCTTTTCGTTAAAAGTTAAACAATTAGGACCTAAAAAAAGAAATAAAGAGTTTAATAATTTGGTGTACCCAAATATGATATATATATATATATATATATATATATATATATATATATATATATATATATATATATATATATATATATATATATATATATATATATATATATATATATATATATATATAGATATATATATATATATATATATAAAGAGAGAGAGAGAGAGAGAGAGACAGAGAGAGAGAGAGAGACAGAGAGACAGAGAGAGAGAGAGAGAGAGAAAGACAGAGAGAGAGAGGTCTTGTTGATTTCGGTTGCGAAATTTCACTACGACAATGAATAAACAATTGCTTAATCTGGTGTTGGGAGAAAAATTATTTATCAAACTAGACCTCTTCTGTTTTAACATGGTAAACAGCTAAAGTTCATTTTTGTCCTCCGTTTCAATATAAAAGCCGCTTATATTGTTATCTACCTTAAAGCAAACGCTTTTAGTCCGTCGAATTTGTATACAACTTTACATTATTTTGCTGTTGGTACTTTTCAGCGATTCAGTGCGATTTCGGAAAAGAGTACCAAGCCTGTGGCAGTCCGTTTCAGCCGACGTGCGAGAATCCAAACCCCAGACCTTCTGGCTTTTTTTCCAGAGAAGAAAACAGCACAGGGGACTGCGTCGAGGGTTGCTTCTGTCCCGAGGGATATGTTATGTACGGTAAGGATCGGTTCTGGCTCGCAATCTTAGGCAGATAAGTTGACCAAAGTATTACAACTACTAACAAACAAAAAAGTAACTTGTACTATACAGCTTCATGATTGTTATGATACTGCTACTACTACTACAACAACTACAACAACAACAACAACAACAACAAGTACAACAAGTACTACTACTACTACTACTACTACTACTACTACTACTACTACTACTACTACTACTACTACTATTACTACTACTTTGGGCTCATTATGCAAGTAGCTTCCTTAGTTGACAAAGTAACTTGTTTTAAAATTGTAGACAGCCTGCAGTGGTCATTTTGACAGCTCCCTTTAGCCATCATACTAAATGATACGTGGTGGGTTAAGCTTGCTTTGGAAATAGTTTTAATTCCTTCCAAATTTAATGTCTTCACCAAAGTTTTAATAGACATTCTCCAACTCCTTCCTCCCCCCCCCCCCCCCCCCGCCCTCCAACTCTTCTGCTCCACCTCCCAAACCAACTCACCCGGAATAAAAATTCAATTATAAAATTTAAAAAAAAAAATGTCACAAAACAGAATACACTATATCACACCTCGCATACATTGACAATTCTAGCACGTTTTGAAAAGTGTGTAAAATAATCGCTCTTATATTTTCATATGAATACAGGGCTCGACAGCAACTTTTTTTTTTTTTACAGAATGCCAAATATTTTACATGTCCCACCACATTTCCAGCCTTTCCGAACTTTCTTTACAATTTGACGAAGAGACTCAAAAAGTAGGATATTTAAGCGAATTGTATTGCAGCATTTTTGTATTGCAGCCCATTGCACATTCAAACACCTTTTCTTGGCGAAGTCACATAAAAGAAACAAAAACAAGTGGAAACTAAAAGTTAGCAGCCAGTCCCTGCTTTGTTCAGGGTAGAGTCCCTCTTGCGGCCCTCTGCTTCCAGTGCCCTGGCAGCGTCATAATCTTCCACTTTTTTAAAATTCACTACTGTTTTTGGGTTGGTTTTGAAGTCGTAGCGGTCTGTTTTCAGTTTTAAGCTAACCCAAGATCATTGACGCCGACTGACGTAGCAATTGAAAAATACCTGTCCCGTCAAACAGGCGGGGTAGAGACCCAACCTGTCCAGCAGCCGGTTCTACCTGTCCCGGAGAGTCGGACAGTCGGTTGTGTCGAGCCCTGGAATATATGCATTCACAGTACAGTGCAGCTAGCGCAAGAGAAATAATTATTATATTGCTGCAAATGTAAGTAAACTAATCTTACTGTGGCAGGTGTACACTGTATTCCAAAGGAAAGGTGCCCATGCATTGATGACGGCTTTATTTATGAGGAAGGCACTACGATCATTAAAGACTGCATGAACTGGTACGTCGTGAGCTTCACTATTATTAATAATAATAATAATAATAATAATAATAATAATAATAATAATAATAATAATAATAATAATAATAATAATATTATTATTATTATTATTATTATTATTATTATTATTATTATTATTATTATTATTATTATTATTATTACTCTTATCAGCTCAAGAGCTGCTTAAGGCGATGGCCAAAACAGGATCTAAATCAAGCTGCCAAAGGGACCAACTTGCCTCTTTTTTTTGCATACGTAATGCTTCTGTTGGCACTGATGTTACTTATTCGAATTGAAAAATTAATGTTATCGTATACATTGGCATTTCGTCTATTCTATTCTATTCTATTCTATTCTATTCATCAATAAAAATAAATTATCGGCCCAAAAAAAGTAATGACAGAATGTTTCTCCATGGCATAGTAAAATAAATAAATAAATATACGGTAAATGTACATTGGGGCAGTGGCTAAGTCGCCGGTTTCCTATGCCGAAGGTCGCGGATTCCATTCCCGCAAGGGGCATACTTATGTGACTTAAGTACGAGAATATTCAGATTATCGAGGGTTTCTTCCTGGTACCCTGTTTCCTTAATTCCTTTAGTATTGGATGCGGACAATCCAAAATGTTAAAAATAAAAATTCGATTTCATTTCCGTCTTCTAATAGCGATCTCCATGCATTTACACCACATGTTTGAATGACAGATGTGTGTCTGTTGTGTGTATGAAAGCGGATAAAACAAGTAAGCGTTTATGTTGATACAGATTGCCGCGCTTTGAGCCTGATTTGTGATTTGGGGAAAAGTGCGTTTATAGCATTTAGTATTAGTATTAGTATTTCTTCTTCTTCTTCTTCTTCTTCTTCTTCTTCTTCTTCTGTAGGTTGTATGTATTTTCCTTGTTTGTTTTTTTCACTGTGCAGCACCTGCCGCAATCATCAGTTCGAATGCACTGGAAATAACTGCACTAACTGCACTGCCGATCAGTTCTTGTGCGAAACTACCCGTCTTTGTATTCACGTGGATTATCTGTGTAATAACATTGTCGACTGTCCAGGTGGATCTGACGAAGTAGACTGCCCAGGTATGTACTAATAGACCTATAGCATACAAACGTACGGCTAAGCTGTTCTTCTGTTTGAAATAATATAAGCACACATCTCACTCTCTCTCTCTCTCTCTCTCTCTCTCTCTCTCTCTCACTCTCTCTCTCTCTCTCTCTCTCTCTCTCTCTCTCTCTCTCTCTCTCTCTCTCTCTCTCTCTCTCTCTCTCTCTCTCTCTCTCTCTCTCTCTCTCTCTCTCTCTCTCTCTCTCTCTCTCTCTCTCTCTCTCTCTCTCTCTCTCTCTCTCTCTCTCTCTCTCTTCTTCTCTCTCTCTCTCTCTCTCTCTCTCTCCTCTCTCTCTCTCTCTCTCTCTCTCTCTCTCTCTCTCTCTCTCTCTCTCTCTCTCTCTGAGCTTGTAAGTGCGCTATATAAGAGAATCTGTCTCTCTCTCTCTCTCTCTCTCTCTCTCTCTCTCTCTCTCTCTCTCTCTCTCTCTCTCTCTCTCTCTCTCTCTCTCTACTCTCTCTCATCTCTCTCTCTCTTCTCTCTCTCTCACTCTCCTCTCTCTCTCTCTCTCCTTTCTATTTTCATTCTTAGGTGAAGTTTGTAAGGATCAAATAACATAAATTTTCTTTCTGTATCCACAGAGAAAAATTGCACAGAATTTCAGTTTAATTGTAATTCCACGGAAGGCCCGACCTGCATTCCTAAATATCAAGTGTGTGACGGCATTCCGCAATGTGACGGTGGGGATGACGAGGCGCTGTGCAGTAAGTATATTGTTACTGAATCTCAAACACTACTACTACTACTACTACTACTACTACTACTACTACTACTACTACTACTACTACTACTACTACTACTACTACTACTACTACTACTACTACTACTACTACTACTGCTGCTGCTGCTACTACTATTACTATTACCTAAGTAATATTTAAGTACAGTTTATGGTTTACTAAAGAAACACATTATTATTCAGCTGAACTTTCTTCCCAGAAAAAGAACGAACATACAATTCATTTTCAGCCTGGTATGAAGGTTAATAATATCGTTGCATGCATCTTTTATGTCTTTTGCAACGACTTTTTACATTATATATTCCGTTTTATGTGTCTGTCATAATGCAAACAACAACAAGACAACAACAAATTACTAACAACATATATGTTGTCTTTTTGCCCACTATTGCACATCAGCTAACTGCACGCTCGAAGAGTTCCAGTGTCAGGAGGGTCCCTGTATCGACCGCGATTACTTGTGCGACGGCTATTTCGACTGCAATGACGGCTCGGACGAACTGGAGTGTTGGGAATGCCCCAAAAATTTCACCTGGTGCGACTATGGCCACTGTATTCCTAAAAACGCCACATGTGACGGCCACGCCGATTGTCCTGATTTCTCAGACGAAATTGGATGCAGTAAGTTTGCTCCTCAATTGACTGGAAAAAATTGTTTCCTTTTAACGAAGGGATAATGGTTGAACGAACGTATGGATTAATGATTTATGTGTGCCTTCTTGTTTGGTACTTCACGTTGTTCTCATCAGTGTTAACATTTCGGGCTGACCCAAACATGCTTTAGCCAGATCCCCATGGTAAAACAGATTATCCTGTCCAGTGTCAACCTTCATGCTGCCATGAAAATCGATTTGCTCTTTAGTATTACCATTTAGATTTCTGTAGGTCCTGTGACACAAAAGAGCACCAATGATAACAGAAGTAGGTTTATTTGTTATAAATTATATCTTCTCATGTCTTAGATACACCAGCGACAACCCAAGAAATCTACACAGGGACAACACAGGAGTCTTCACCATTCACAACTGTCATACCCTCAACATACGTAGCAACTGCAGAGTCAGAGTCGACCGTGACAAAATCTACAATGACACAACAAACTGTATTTACTACACCATATCATACATCTGAATTGTTTACAACACATGTTGTCACGTCGCAGACCAGCTCGTCTTCAACGTCTACAACAACTCCGCCGTCATCAACAACAAACACCAACCACCCCACTGACAACAAGCACACCACCAGTATCATTTACCAATACACCAACGACACCATCGACAACTAGCTCATCGACAACTCCAATAATGTCACCATCATCTGTTCCTCCATCCACAGTGTCTACAACTACTCCGCCATCATCAACTACAACACCGACTACACCACCCACAACATATCCTTTTATTCCTCCGACGCCTGAATCATCTGTACCTACTCCATCAATTTCCTCATTACTACCTTCAACAACTCTAATAGTGTCACAATCATCTGTTTCTCCATTTACAGTGACTACAACCACTCCTCCATCATCAACTACAACACCGACTACACCACCCACAACACCTTCTTCCCCTTCTGCTTCTTTGACACCTGGATCGGTTCCACCTACTCCATCAATTTCCTCAACACAATCAACATCGGTTCCAGTACGGCCTACTGCATCTTCAACTCCATCCGAATCACCTTCTTCTCCATCATCTAAATCAGTTACACCTACTTCTACAATTTCCTCGCAATCATCATTTGTTTCAGTCCCCACTCCTGGATCTTTGACTCCACCTTCAGTCTCCTCCGAATCTTCACCAACTGAATCTTCAAAACCCTCAACTTCTTTACCATCTGCTTCCTTCACGTCTGGATCAGTTCCCCCTACACCTTCATTATCCTCACTGCCTCACGTGTCGTTTTCAGCACACTCTTCACCAACAAAATCATTATCACCAACTGACTACAACCACTCCACCATCATCAACTACAACACCGACAACCCCACTCACAACACCTTATTTTTCTGCTATTTCGACAACTGGATCAGTTCCATCTACTCCATCAATTTCCTCAACACGACCAACATCGGTTTCAGTACAGTCTTCTGGATCTTCTAGTCCACCTTCAGCCACCTCACCATCTGAATCATTACCACCCCCACCTTCTTCTCCATCTGGTCCCTCTGGATCTTCTACTCCACCTTCACCCACTTCAGCATCTTTACCAACTGAATCATTACGTACCTCATCATCATCACTTGGATCAGGTCCATCTGTTTCTTCTTCGATACAATCACCTTTTCCATCTACAGTGACTACAACTCCACCATCATCAACCACAACACCGACTACACCACCAACAACACTTTCTTCTCTTTCTTTAGCTTCGACATCTGGATCAGTTCCATCTACTCCATCAATTTCCTCACCACATACAACATCGGTTTCAATACAGTCTCCTGGATCTTCTAGTGCACCTTCCGCGCCATCTGCTTCTCAAACGTCTGGATCAGTTCCATCTACTCCATCAATGTCCTCTTCACGGTCAACATCGGTATCAATACAGTCTCCTGGATCTTCTAATCCACCTTCAGCCACCTTACCATCTTCACCAACTGAGTCATTACCAACCCCACTTTCTTCTCCATCTGGCACTTCTGGATCTTTGACTCCACCTTCAGCCACCTCAGCGTCTTTACCAACTGAATCATTACCTACGTCATCACCATCTTCTCCACCTGCTTCTCAAACGTCTGGATCAGTTCCATCTGGCACTTCAATTTCCTCGTCGCCATCTTTACCATCTGAGTCATCGCCACCCCCATCTTCGTCACATGCCTCAGGTCCATCTGAATCGTCTTCGATACAATCACCGCCTCCGACTACAGTGACTACAACTCCGCCATCATCAACCACAACACCGACTACACCACCCACAACACTTTCTTCTCTTTCTTCACCTTCGACATCTGGATCAGTTCCATCTACTCCATCAATTTCCTCTTCACGGTCAACATCGGTATCAATACAGTCTCCTGGATCTTCTAGTCCACCTTCAGCCACCTTACCATCTTCACCAACTGAATCATTACCAACCCGCCTTCTTCTCCATCTGGCACTTCTGGATCTTTGACTCCACCTTCAGCCACCTCAGCGTCTTTACCAACTGAATCATTACCTACGTCATCACCATCTTCTCCATCTGCTTCTCAAACGTCTGGATCAGTTCCACCTAGCACTTCAATTTCCTCGTCGCCATCTTTACCATCTGAGTCATCGCCACCCCCATCTTCATCACATGCATCAGGTCCATCTGAATCGTCTTCGATACAATCACCGCCTCCGACTACAGTGACTACAACTCCGCCATCATCAACCACAACACCGACTACACCACCCACAACACTTTCTTCTCTTTCTTCACCTTCGACATCTGGATCAGTTCCATCTACTCCATCCATTTCCTCACCACGACCAACATCGTTTTCAATACAGTCTCCTGAATCTTCTAGTCCACCTTCAGCCACCTTACCATCTTCACCAACTGAATCATTACCAACCCCACCTTCTTCTCCATCTGGCACTTCTGGATCTTTGACTCCACCTTCAGCCACCTCAGCGTCTTTACCAACTGAATCATTACCTACGTCATCACCATCTTCTCCATCTGCTTCTCAAACGTCTGGATCAGTTCCATCTGGCACTTCAATTTCCTCGTCGCCATCTTTACCATCTGAGTCATCGCCACCCCCATCTTCGTCACATGCCTCAGGTCCATCTCCATCTGGCACTTCGATCTTTGACTCCACCTTCAGCCACCTCAGCGTCTTTACCAACTGAATCATTACCTACGTCATCACCATCTTCTCCATCTGCTTCTCACAAAACGTCTGGATCAGTTCACCAGCACTTCAATTTCCTCGTCGCCATCTTTACCATCTGAGTCATCGCCACCCCCATCTTCTCACATGCCTCAGGTCCATCTGAATCGTCTTCGATACAATCACCGCCTCCCACTACAGTGACTACAACTCCGCCGTCATCAACCACAACACCGACTACACCACCCACAACATCGACATCTGGTCAGATCTTCACCAACTGAATCATTACCAACCGGCACTTCTGGATCTTTGACTCCACCTTCAGCCACCTCAGCGTCTTTACCAACTGAATCATTACCTACGTCATCACCATCTTCTCCATCTGCTTCTCAAACGTCTGGATCAGTTCCACCTAGCACTTCAATTTCCTCGTCGCCATCTTTACCATCTGAGTCATCGCCACCCCCATCTTCATCACATGCCTCAGGTCCATCTGAATCGTCTTCGATACAATCACCGCCTCCGACTACAGTGACTACAACTCCGCCATCATCAACCACAACACCGACTACACCACCCACAACACTTTCTTCTCTTTCTTCACCTTCGACATCTGGATCAGTTCCATCTACTCCATCCATTTCCTCACCACGACCAACATCGTTTTCAATACAGTCTCCTGAATCTTCTAGTCCACCTTCAGCCACCTTACCATCTTCACCAACTGAATCATTACCAACCCCACCTTCTTCTCCATCTGGCACTTCTGGATCTTTGACTCCACCTTCAGCCACCTCAGCGTCTTTACCAACTGAATCATTACCTACGTCATCACCATCTTCTCCATCTGCTTCTCAAACGTCTGGATCAGTTCCATCTGGCACTTCAATTTCCTCGTCGCCATCTTTACCATCTGAGTCGTCGCCACCCCCATCTTCGTCACATGCCTCAGGTCCATCTCCATCTGGCACTTCTGGATCTTTGACTCCACCTTCAGCCACCTCAGCGTCTTTACCAACTGAATCATTACCTACGTCATCACCATCTTCTCCATCTGCTTCTCAAACGTCTGGATCAGTTCCACCTAGCACTTCAATTTCCTCGTCGCCATCTTTACCATCTAAGTCATCACCACCCCCATCTTCATCACATGCCTCAGGTCCATCTGAATCGTCTTCGATACAATCACCGCCTCCGACTACAGTGACTACAACTCCGCCATCATCAACCACAACACCGACTACACCACCCACAACACTTTCTTCTCTTTCTTCACCTTCGACATCTGGATCAGTTCCATCTACTCCATCAATTTCCTCTTCACGGTCAACATCGGTATCAATACAGTCTCCTGGATCTTCTAGTCCACCTTCAGCCACCTTACCATCTTCACCAACTGAATCATTACCAACCCCCCGCCTTCTTCTCCATCTGGCACTTCTGGATCTTTGACTCCACCTTCAGCCACCTCAGCGTCTTTACCAACTGAATCATTACCTACGTCATCACCATCTTCTCCATCTGCTTCTCAAACGTCTGGATCAGTTCCACCTAGCACTTCAATTTCCTCGTCGCCATCTTTACCATCTGAGTCATCGCCACCCCCATCTTCATCACATGCCTCAGGTCCATCTGAATCGTCTTCGATACAATCACCGCCTCCGACTACAGTGACTACAACTCCGCCATCATCAACCACAACACCGACTACACCATCCACAACACTTTCTTCTCTTTCTTCACCTTCGACATCTGGTTCAGTTCCATCTACTCCATCAATGTCCTCTTCACGGTCAACATCGGTATCAATACAGTCTCCTGGATCTTCTAGTCCACCTTCAGCCACCTTACCATCTTCACCAACTGAATCATTACCAACCCCGCCTTCTTCTCCATCTGGCACTTCTGGATCTTTGACTCCACCTTCAGCCACCTCAGCGTCTTTACCAACTGAATCATTACCTACGTCATCACCATCTTTTCCATCTGCTTCTCAAACGTCTGGATCAGTTTCATCTGGCACTTCAATTTCCTCGTCGCCATCTGTACCATCTGAGTCATCGCCACCCCCATCTTCGTCACATGCCTCAGGTCCCATCTTCCATCTGGCACTTCTGGATCTTTGACTCCACCTTCAGCCACCTCAGCGTCTTTACCAACTGAATCATTACCTACGTCATCACAATCTTCTCCATCTGCTTCTCAAACGTCTGGATCAGTTCCACCTAGCACTTCAATTTCCTCGTCGCCATCTTTACCATCTGAGTCATCGCCACCCCCATCTTCATCACATGCCTCAGGTCCATCTGAATCGTCTTCGATACAATCACCGCCTCCGACTACAGTGACTACAACTCCGCCATCATCAACCACAACACCGACTACACCACCCACAACACTTTCTTCTCTTTCTTCACCTTCGACATCTGGATCAGTTCCATCTACTCCATCCATTTCCTCACCAGGTCAACATCGTTTTCAATACAGTCTCCTGAATCTTCTAGTCCACCTTCAGCCACCTTACCATCTTCACCAACTGAATCATTACCAACCCCACCTTCTTCTCCATCTGGCACTTCTGGATCTTTGACTCCACCTTCAGCCACCTCAGCGTCTTTACCAACTGAATCATTACCTACGTCATCACCATCTTCTCCATCTGCTTCTCAAACGTCTGGATCAGTTCCATCTGGCACTTCAATTTCCTCGTCGCCATCTTTACCATCTGAGTCATCGCCACCCCCATCTTCGTCACATGCACTCAGGTCCATCTCCATCTGGCACTCTCTGGATCTTTGACTCCACCTTCAGCCACCTCAGCGTCTTTACCAACTGAATCATTACCTACGTCATCACCATCTTCTCCATCTGCTTCTCAAACGTCTGGATCAGTTCCACCTAGCACTTCAATTTTCTCGTCGCCATCTTTACCATCTGAGTCATCACCACCCCCATCTTCATCACATGCCTCAGGTCCATCTGAATCGTCTTCGATACAATCACCGCCTCCGACTACAGTGACTACAACTCCGCCATCATCAACCACAACACCGACTACACCACCCACAACACTTTCTTCTCTTTCTTCACCTTCGACATCTGGATCAGTTCCATCTACTCCATCAATTTCCTCTTCACGGTCAACATCGGTATCAATACAGTCTCCTGGATCTTCTAGTCCACCTTCAGCCACCTTACCATCTTCACCAACTGAATCATTACCAACCCCGCCTTCTTCTCCATCTGGCACTTCTGGATCTTTGACTCCACCTTCAGCCACCTCAGCGTCTTTACCAACTGAATCATTACCTACGTCATCACCATCTTCTCCATCTGCTTCTCAAACGTCTGGATCAGTTCCACCTAGCACTTCAATTTCCTCGTCGCCATCTTTACCATCTGAGTCATCGCCACCCCCATCTTCGTCACATGCCTCAGGTCCATCTCCATCTGGCACTTCTGGATCTTTGACTCCACCTTCAGCCACCTCAGCGTCTTTACCAACTGAATCATTACCTACGTCATCACCATCTTCTCCATCTGCTTCTCAAACGTCTGGATCAGTTCCACCTAGCACTTCAATTTCCTCGTCGCCATCTTTACCATCTGAGTCATCAACACCCCCATCTTCATCACATGCCTCAGGTCCATCTGAATCGTCTTCGATACAATCACCGCCTCCGACTACAGTGACTACAACTCCGCCGTCATCAACCACAACACCGACTACACCACCCACAACACTTTCTTCTCTTTCTTCACCTTCGACATCTGGATCAGTTCCATCTACTCCATCCATTTCCTCTTCACGGTCAACATCGTATCAATACAGTCTCCTGGATCTTCTAGTCCACCTTCAGCCACCTTACCATCTTCACCAACTGAATCATTACCAACCCGCCTTCTCTCCATCTGGCACTTCTGGATCTTTGACTCCACCTTCAGCCACCTCAGCGTCTTTACCAACTGAATCATTACCTACGTCATCACCATCTTCTCCATCTGCTTCTCAAACGTCTGGATCAGTTCCACCTAGCACTTCAATTTCCTCGTCGCCATCTTTACCATCTGAGTCATCGCCACCCCCATCTTCGTCACATGCCTCAGGTCCATCTCCATCTGGCACTTCTGGATCTTTGACTCCACCTTCAGCCACCTCAGCGTCTTTACCAACTGAATCATTACCTACGTCCATCACCATCTTCTCCATCTGCTTCTCAAACGTCTGGATCAGTTTCCACCTAGCACTTCAATTTCCTCGTCGCCATCTTTACCATCTGAGTCATCACCACCCCATCTTCATCACATGCCTCAGGTCCATCTGAATCGTCTTCGATACAATCACCGCCTCCGACTACAGTGACTACAACTCCGCCATCATCAACCACAACACCGACTACACCACCCACAACACTTTCTTCTCTTTCTTCACCTTCGACATCTGGATCAGTTCCATCTACTCCATCAATTTCCTCTTCACGGTCAACATCGGTATCAATACAGTTCTCCTGGATCATCAGTCCACTTCAGCCACCTTACCACTCACCAACTGAATCATTACCAACCCCGCCTTCTTCTCCATCTGGCACTTCTGGATCTTTGACTCCACCTTCAGCACCTCAGCGTCTTTTACCAACTGAATCATTACCTTCGTCATCACCATCTTCTCCATCTGCTTCTCAAACGTCTGGATCAGTTCCACCTAGCACTTCAATTTCCTCGTCGCCATCTTTACCATCTGAGTCATCGCCACCCCCATCTTCATCACATGCCTCAGGTCCATCTGAATCGTCTTCGATACAATCACCGCCTCCGACTACAGTGACTACAACTCCGCCGTCATCAACCACAACACCGACTACACCACCCACAACACTTTCTTCTCTTTCTTCACCTTCGACATCTGGATCAGTTCCATCTACTCCATCCATTTCCTCTTCACGGTCAACATCGTTTTCAATACAGTCTCCTGAATCTTCTAGTCACCTTCAGCCACCTTACCATCTTCACCAACTGAATCATTACCAACCCCACTTCTTCTCCATCTGGCACTTCTGGATCTTTGACTCCACCTTCAGCCACCTCAGCGTCTTTACCAACTGAATCATTACCTACTACGTCATCACCATCTTCTCCATCTGCTTCTCAAACGTCTGGATCAGTTCCACCTAGCACTTCAATTTCCTCGTCGCCATCTTTACCATCTGAGTCATCGCCACCCCCATCTTCGTCACATGCCTCAGGTCCATCTGAATCGTCTTCGATACAATCACCGCCTCCGACTACAGTGACTACAACTCCGCCATCATCAACCACAACACCGACTACACCACCCACAACACTTTCTCTCTTTCTTCACCTTCGACATCTGGATCAGTTCCATCTACTTCATCAATTTCCTCTTCACGGTCAACATCGGTATCAATACAGTCTCCTGGATCTTCTAGTCCACCTTCAGCCACCTTCATCTTCACCAACTGAATCATTACCAACCCCGCCTTCTTCTCCATCTGGCACTTCTGGATCTTTGACTCCACCTTCAGCCACCCTCAGCGTCTTTACCAACTGAATCATTACCTACGTCATCACCATCTTCTCCATCTGCTTCTCAAACGTCTGGATCAGTTCCACCTAGCACTTCAATTTCCTCGTCGCCATCTTTACCATCTGAGTCATCGCCACCCCCATCTTCATCACATGCCTCAGGTCCATCTGAATCGTCTTCGATACAATCACCGCCTCCGACTACAGTGACTACAACTCCGCCATCATCAACCACAACACGACTACACCACCCACAACACTTTCTTCTCTTTCTTCACCTTCGACATCTGGATCAGTTCCATCTACTCCATCCATTTCCTCACCACGGTCAACATCGTTTTCAATACAGTCTCCTGAATCTTCTAGTCACCTTCAGCCACCTTACCATCTTCACCAACTGAATCATTACCAACCCCACCTTCTTCTCCATGGCACTTCTGGATCTTTGACTCCACCTTCAGCCACCTCAGCGTCTTTACCAACTGAATCATTACCTACGTCATCACCATCTTCTCCATCTGCTTCTCAAACGTCTGGATCAGTTCCATCTGGCACTTCAATTTCCTCGTCGCCATCTTTACCATCTGAGTCATCGCCACCCCCATCTTCATCACATGCCTCAGGTCCATCTGAATCGTCTTCGATACAATCACCGCCTCCGACTACAGTGACTACAACTCCGCCATCATCAACCACAACACCGACTACACCACCCACAACACTTTCTTCTCTTTCTTCACCTTCGACATCTGGATCAGTTTCCATCTACTCCATCAATTTCCTCTTCACGGTCAACATCGGTTTTCAATACAGTCTCCTGGATCTTCTAGTCCACCTTCAGCCACCTTACCATCTTCACCAACTGAATCATTACCAACCCCACCTTCTTCTCCATCTGGCACTTCTGGATCTTTGACTCCACCTTCAGCCACCTCAGCGTCTTTACCAACTGAATCATTACCTACGTCATCACCATCTTCTCCATCTGCTTCTCAAACGTCTGGATCAGTTCCACCTAGCACTTCAATTTCCTCGTCGCCATCTTTACCATCTGAGTCATCGCCACCCCCATCTTCGTCACATGCCTCAGGTCCATCTCCATCTGGCACTTCTGGATCTTTGACTCACCTTCAGCCACCTCAGCGTCTTTACCAACTGAATCATTACCTACGTCATCACCATCTTCTCCATCTGCTTCTCAAACGTCTGGATCAGTTCCACCTAGCACTTCAATTTCCTCGTCGCCATCTTTACCATCTGAGTCATCACCACCCCCATCTTCATCACATGCCTCAGGTCCATCTGAATCGTCTTCGATACAATCACCGCCTCCGACTACAGTGACTACAACTCCGCCATCATCAACCACAACACCGACTACACCACCCACAACACTTTCTTCTCTTTCTTCACCTTCGACATCTGGATCAGTTCCATCTACTCCATCAATTTCCTCACCACGACCAACATCGTTTTCAATACAGTCTCCTGGAATCTTCTAGTCACCTTCAGCCACCTTACCATCTTCACCAACTGAATCATTACCAACCCCACCTTCTTCTCCATCTGGCACTTCTGGATCTTTGACTCCACCTTCAGCCACCTCAGCGTCTTTACCAACTGAATCATTACCTACGTCATCACCATCTTCTCCATCTGCTTCTCAAACGTCTGGATCAGTTCCATCTGGCACTTCAATTTCCTCGTCGCCATCTTTACCATCTGAGTCATCGCCACCCCCATCTTCGTCACATGCCTCAGGTCCATCTCCATCTGGCACTTCTGGATCTTTGACTCCACCTTCAGCCACCTCAGCGTCTTTACCAACTGAATCATTACCTACGTCATCACCATCTTCTCCATCTGCTTCTCAAACGTCTGGATCAGTTCCACCTAGCACTTCAATTTCCTCGTCGCCATCTTTACAATCTGAGTCATCACCACCCCCATCTTCATCACATGCCTCAGGTCCATCTGAATCGTCTTTCGACTACAATCACCCACCTCAGCGTCCGACTACATTGACTACGTCAAACTCCGCCATCATCAACCACAACACCGACTGGATCAGTTCCACACCACAACATTTTTTTCTCTTTCTTCACCTTCGACATCTGGATCAGTTCCATCTACTCCATCACATTTCCTCTTCACGGTCAACATCGTATCAATACAGCTCTTGGATCTTCTAGTCCACCTTCAGCCACCTTACCATCTTCACCAACTGAAACACCGACTACACCATCCCACGCACTTCTTCTCTTTCTCACCTTCGACATCTTTGGATCAGTTCCATCTACTCCAGCCACCTCAGCGTCTTTACCAACTGACCAACCATCTTCTCCATCTGCTTCTGGCACTTCTGGATCTTTGACTCCACCTTCAGCCACCTCAGCGTCTTTACCAACTGAATCATTACCTACGTCATCACCATCTTCTCCATCTGCTTCTCAAACGTCTGGATCAGTTCCACCTAGCACTTCAATTTCCTCGTCGCCATCTTTACCATCTGAGTCATCGCCACCCCCATCTTCATCACATGCCTCAGGTCCATCTCCATCTGGCACTTCTGGATCCGTCTTTACCAACTGAATCATTACCTACGTCATCACCATCTTCTCCATCTGCTTCTCAAACGTCTGGATCAGTTCCACCTAGCACTTCAATTTCCTCGTCGCCATCTTTACCATCTGAGTCATCGCCACCCCCATCTTCATCACATGCCTCAGGTCCATCTGAATCGTCTTCGATACAATCACCGCCTCCGACTACAGTGACTACAACTCCGCCATCATCAACCACAACACCGACTACACCACCCACAACACTTTCTTCTCTTTCTTCACCTTCGACATCTGGATCAGTTCCATCTACTCCATCAATTTCCTCACCACGGTCAACATCGTTTTCAATACAGTCTCCTGGATCTTCTAGTCCACCTTCAGCCACCTTACCATCTTCACCAACTGAATCATTACCAACCCCACCTTCTTCTCCATCTGGCACTTCTGGATCTTTGACTCCACCTTCAGCCACCTCAGCGTCTTTTACCAACTGAATCATTACCTACGTCATCACCATCTTCTCCATCTGCTTCTCAAACGTCTGGATCAGTTCCATCTGGCACTTCAATTTCCTCGTCGCCATCTGTACCATCTGAGTCATCGCCACCCCCATCTTCATCACATGCCTCAGGTCCATCTGAATCGTCTTCGATACAATCACCGCCTCCGACTACAGTGACTACAACTCCGCCATCATCAACCACAACACCGACTACACCACCCACAACACTTTCTTCTCTTTCTTCACCTTCGACTTCTGGATCAGTTTCATCTACTCCATCCATTTCCTCACCACAACCAACATCGTTTTCAATACAGTCTCCTGGATCTTCTAGTCCACCTTCAGCCACCTTACCATCTTCACCAACTGAATCATTACCAACCCCACCTTCTTCTCCATCTGGCACTTCTGGATCTTTGACTCCACCTTCAGCCACCTCAGCGTCTTTACCAACTGAATCATTACCTACGTCATCACCATCTTCTCCATCTGCTTCTCAAACGTCTGGATCAGTTCCATCTGGCACTTCAATTTCCTCGTCGCCATCTTTACCATCTGAGTCATCGCCACCCCCATCTTCATCACATGCCTCAGGTCCATCTCCATCTGGCACTTCTGGATCTTTGACTCCACCTTCAGCCACCTCAGCGTCTTTACCAACTGAATCATTACCTACGTCATCACCATCTTCTCCATCTGCTTCTCAAACGTCTGGATCAGTTCCACCTAGCACTTCAATTTCCTCGTCGCCATCTTTACCATCTGAGTCATCGCCACCCCCATCTTCATCACATGCCTCAGGTCATCTGAATCGTCTTCGATACAATCACCGCCTCCGACTACAGTGACTACAACTCCGCCATCATCAAACCACAACACCGACTACACCACCCACAACACTTTCTTCTCTTTCTTCACCTTCGACATCTGGATCAGTTCCATCTACTCCATCATTTCCTCACCACGGACCAACATCGTTTTCAATACAGTCTCCTGGATCTTCTAGTCCACCTTCTTAGCATCTTCACCAACTGAGTCATTACCAACCCCACCTTCTTCTCCATCTGGCACTTCTGGATCTTTGACTCCACCTTCAGCCACCTCAGCGTCTTTACCAACTGAATCATTACCTACGTCATCACCATCTTCTCCATCTGCTTCTCAAACGTCTGGATCAGTTCCATCTGGCACTTCAATTTCCTCGTCGCCATCTTTACCATCTGAGTCATCGCCACCCCCATCTTCATCACATGCCTCAGGTCCATCTGAATCGTCTTCGATACAATCACCGCCTCCGACTACAGTGACTACAACTCCGCCATCATCAACCACAACACCGACTACACCACCCACAACACTTTCTTCTCTTTCTTCACCTTCGACATCTGGATCAGTTTCCATCTACTCCATCATTTCCTCACCACAACCAACATCGTTTTCAATACAGTCTCCTGGAATCTTCTAGGTCCACCTTCAGCCACCTTACCATCTTCACCAACTGAGTCATTACCAACCCCACCTTCTTCTCCATCTGGCACTTCTGGATCTTTGACTCCACCTTCAGCCACATCAGCGTCTTTACCAACTGAATCATTACCTACGTCATCACCATCTTCTCCATCTGCTTCTCAAACGTCTGGATCAGTTCATCTGGCACTTCAATTTCCTCGTCGCCATCTGTACCATCTGAGTCATCGCCACCCCCATCTTCGTCACATGCCTCAGGTCCATCTCCATCTGGCACTTCTGGATCTTTGACTCCACCTTCAGCCACCTCAGCGTCTTTACCAACTGAATCATTACCTACGTCATCACCATCTTCTCCATCTGCTTCTCAAACGTCTGGATCAGTTCCACGTAGCACTTCAATTTCCTCGTCGCCATCTTTACCATCTGAGTCATCACCACCCCCATCTTCATCACATGCCTCAGGTCCATCTGAATCGTCTTCGATACAATCACCGCCTCCGACTACAGTGACTACAACTCCGCCATCATCAACCACAACACCGACTACACCACCCACAACACTTTCTTCTCTTTCTTCACCTTCGACATCTGGATCAGTTCCATCTACTCCATCAATTTCCTCTTCACGGTCAACGTCGGTATCAATACAGTCTCGTGGATCTTCTAGTCCACCTTCAGCCACCTTACCATCTTCACCAACTGAATCATTACCAACCCCACCTTCTTCTCCATCTGGCACTTCTGGATCTTTGACTCCACCTTCAGCCACCCCAGCGTCTTTACCAACTGAATCATTACCTACGTCATCACCATCTTCTCCATCTGCTTCTCAAACGTCTGGATCAGTTTCATCTGGCACTTCAATTTCCTCGTCGCCATCTGTACCATCTGAGTCATCGCCACCCCCATCTTCGTCACATGCCTCAGGTCCATCTCCATCTGGCACTTCTGGATCTTTGACTCCACCTTCAGCCACCTCAGCGTCTTTACCAACTGAATCATTACCTACGTCATCACAATCTTCTCCATCTGCTTCTCAAACGTCTGGATCAGTTCCACCTAGCACTTCAATTTCCTCGTCGCCATCTTTACCATCTGAGTCATCGCCACCCCCATCTTCATCACATGCCTCAGGTCCATCTCCATCTGGCACTTCTGGATCTTTGACTCCACCTTCAGCCACCTCAGCGTCTTTACCAACTGAATCATTACCTACGTCATCACAATCTTCTCCATCTGCTTCTCAAACGTCTGGATCAGTTCCACCTAGCACTTCAATTTCCTCGTCGCCATCTTTACCATCTGAGTCATCGCCACCCCCATCTTCATCACATGCCTCAGGTCCATCTGAATCGTCTTCGATACAATCACCGCCTCCGACTACAGTGACTACAACTCCGCCATCATCAACCACAACACCGACTACACCACCCACAACACTTTCTTCTCTTTCTTCACCTTCGACATCTGGATCAGTTCCATCTACTCCATCCATTTCCTCACCAGGACCAACATCGTTTTCAATACAGTCTCCTGGATCTTCTAGTCCACCTTCAGCCACCTTACCATCTTCACCAACTGAATCATTACCAACCCCACCTTCTTCTCCATCTGGCACTTCTGGATCTTTGACTCCACCTTCAGCCACCTCAGCGTCTTTACCAACTGAATCATTACCTACGTCATCACCATCTTCTCCATCTGCTTCTCAAACGTCTGGATCAGTTCCATCTTGCACTTCAATTTCCTCGTCGCCATCTTTACCATCTGAGTCGTCGCCACCCCATCTTCGTCACATGCCTCAGGTCCATCTCCATCTGGCACTTCTGGATCTTTGACTCCACCTTCAGCCACCTCAGCGTCTTTACCAACTGAATCATTACCTACGTCATCACCATCTTCTCCATCTGCTTCTCAAACGTCTGGATCAGTTCCATCTGGCACTTCAATTTCCTCGTCGCCATCTTTACCATCTGAGTCATCACCACCCCCATCTTCATCACATGCCTCAGGTCCATCTGAATCGTCTTCGATACAATCACCGCCTCCGACTACAGTGACTACAACTCCGCCATCATCAACCACAACACCGACTACACCACCCACAACACTTTCTTCTATTTCTTCACCTTCGACATCTGGATCAGTTTCATCTACTCCATCCATTTCCTCACCACGGTCAACATCGGTATCAATACAGTCTCCTGGATCTTCCAGTCCACCTTCAGCCACCTTACCATCTTCACCAACTGAATCATTACCAACCACCTTCTTCTCCATCTGGCACTTCTGGATCTTTGACTCCACCTTCAGCCACCTCAGCGTCGTTACCAACTGAATCATTATCTACGTCATCACCATCTTCTCCATCTGCTTCTCAAACGTCTGGATCAGTTCCACCTAGCACTTCAATTTCCTCGTCGCCATCTTTACCATCTGAGTCATCGCCACCCCCATCTTCATCACATGCCTCAGGTCCATCTGAATCGTCTTCGATACAATCACCGCCTCCGACTACAGTGACTACAACTCCGCCATCATCAACCACAACACCGACTACACCACCCACAACACTTTCTTCTCTTTCTTCACCTTCGACTTCTGGATCAGTTCCATCTACTCCATCCATTTCCTCACCACGGTCAACATCGTTTTCAATACAGTCTCCTGAATCTTCTAGGTCACCTTCAGCCACCTTACCATCTTCACCAACTGAATCATTACCAACCCCACCTTCTTCTCCATCTGGCACTTCTGGATCTTTGACTCCACCTTCAGCCACCCCAGCGTCTTTACCAACTGAATCATTACCTACGTCATCACCATCTTCTCCATCTGCTTCTCAAACGTCTGGATCAGTTTCATCTGGCACTTCAATTTCCTCGTCGCCATCTGTACCATCTGAGTCATCGCCACCCCCATCTTCGTCACATGCCTCAGGTCCATCTCCATCTGGCACTTCTGGATCTTTGACTCCACCTTCAGCCACCTCAGCGTCTTTACCAACTGAATCATTACCTACGTCATCACAATCTTCTCCATCTGCTTCTCAAACGTCTGGATCAGTTCCACCTAGCACTTCAATTTCCTCGTCGCCATCTTTACCATCTGAGTCATCGCCACCCCCATCTTCATCACATGCCTCAGGTCCATCTGAATCGTCTTCGATACAATCACCGCCTCCGACTACAGTGACTACAACTCCGCCATCATCAACCACAACACCGACTACACCACCCACAGCACTTTCTTCTCTTTCTTCACCTTCGACATCTGGATCAGTTCCATCTACTCCATCCATTTCCTTACCACGACCAACATCGGTATCAATACAGTCTCCTGAATCTTCTAGTCCACCTTCAGCCACCTTACCATCTTCACCAACTGAGTCATTACCAACCCCACCTTCTTCTCCATCTAGCACTTCTGGATCTTTGACTCCACCTTCAGCCACCTCAGCGTCATTACCAACTGAATCATTACCTACGTCATCACCATCTTCTCCATCTGCTTCTCTAACGTCTGGATCAGTTCCATCTGGCACTTCAATTTCCTCGTCGCCATCTGTACCATCTGAGTCATCGCCACCCCCATCTTCGTCACATGCCTCAGGTCCATCTCCATCTGGCACTTCTGGATCTTTGACTCCACCTTCAGCCACCTCAGCGTCTTTACCAACTGAATCATTACCTACGTCATCACAATCTTCTCCATCTGCTTCTCAAACGTCTGGATCAGTTCCACCTAGCATTTCAATTTCCTCGTCGCCATCTTTACCATCTGAGTCATCGCCACCCCCATCTTCATCACATGCCTCAGGTCCATCTCCATCTGGCACTTCTGGATCTTTGACTCCACCTTCAGCCACCTCAGCGTCTTTACCAACTGAATCATTACCTACGTCATCACCATCTTCTCCATCTGCTTCTCAAACGTCTGGATCAGTTTCATCTGGCACTTCAATTTCCTCGTCGCCATCTGTACCATCTGAGTCATCGCCACCCCCATCTTCGTCACATGCCTCAGGTCCATCTCCATCTGGCACTTCTGGATCTTTGACTCCACCTTCAGCCACCTCAGCGTCTTTACCAACTGAATCATTACCTACGTCATCACAATCTTCTCCATCTGCTTCTCAAACGTCTGGATCAGTTCCACCTAGCACTTCAATTTCCTCGTCGCCATCTTTACCATCTGAGTCATCGCCACCCCCATCTTCATCACATGCCTCAGGTCCATCTCCATCTGGCACTTCTGGATCTTTGACTCCACCTTCAGCCACCTCAGCGTCTTTACCAACTGAATCATTACCTACGTCATCACAATCTTCTCCATCTGCTTCTCAAACGTCTGGATCACTTCCATCTGGCACTTCAATTTCCTCGTCGCCATCTTTACCATCTGAGTCATCGCCACCCCCATCTTCATCACATGCCTCAGGTCCATCTGAATCGTCTTCGATACAATCACCGCCTCCGACTACAGTGACTACAACTCCGCCATCATCAACCACAACACCGACTACACCACCACAACACTTTCTTCTCTTCTTCACCTTCGACATCTGGATCAGTTCCATCTACTCCATCGAATTTCCTCACCACGGTCAACATCGGTATCAATACAGTCTCCTGGATCTTCTAGTCCACCTTCAGCCACCTTACCATCTTCACCAACTGAATCATTACCAACCCCACCTTCTTCTCCATCTGGCACTTCTGGATCTTTGACTCCACCTTCAGCCACCTCAGCGTCTTACCAACTGAATCATTACCTACGTCATCACCATCTTCTCCATCTGCTTCTCAAACGTCTGGATCAGTTCCACCTAGCACTTCAATTTCCTCGTCGCCATCTTTACCATCTGAGTCATCGCCACCCCCATCTTCATCACATGCTCAGGTCCATCTGAATCGTCTTCGATACAATCACCACCTCCGACTACAGTGACTACAACTCCGCCATCATCAACCACAACACCGACTACACCACCCACAACACTTTCTTCTCTTTCTTCACCTTCGACTTCTGGATCAGTTCCATCTACTCCATCCATTTCCTCACCACAACACCAACATCGTTTTCAATACAGTCTCCTGGAATCTTCTAGGTCACCTTCAGCCACCTTACCATCTTCACCAACTGAGTCATTACCAACCCCACCTTCCTTCTCCATCTGGCACTTCTGGATCTTTGACTCCCTTCAGCCACCTCAGCGTCTTTACCAACTGAATCATTACCTACGTCATCACCATCTTCTCCATCTGCTTCTCAAACGTCTGGATCAGTTTCATCTGGCACTTCACCTCGTCGCCATCTGTACCATCTGAGTCATCGCCACCCCCATCATCTTCGTCACATGCCTCAGGTCCATCTCCATCTGGCACTTCTGGATCTTTGACTCCACCTTCAGCCACCTCAGCGTCTTTACCAACTGAATCATTACCTACGTCATCACAATCTTCTCCATCTGCTTCTCAAACGTCTGGATCAGTTCCACCTAGCACTTCAATTTCCTCGTCGCCATCTTTACCATCTGAGTCATCGCCACCCCCATCTTCATCACATGCCTCAGGTCCATCTGAATCGTCTTCGATACAATCACCGCCTCCGACTACAGTGACTACAACTCCGCCATCATCAACCACAACACCGACTACACCACCCACAACACTTTCTTCTCTTTCTTCACCTTCGACATCTGGATCAGTTCCATCTACTCCATCCATTTCCTTACCACGACCAACATCGGTATCAATACAGTCTCCTGAATCTTCTAGTCCACCTTCAGCCACCTTACCATCTTCACCAACTGAGTCATTACCAACCCCACCTTCTTCTCCATCTAGCACTTCTGGATCTTTGACTCCACCTTCAGCCACCTCAGCGTCTTTACCAACTGAATCATTACCTAATCTTCTCCATCTGCTTCTCTAACGTCTGGATCAGTTCCATCTGGCACTTCAATTTCCTCGTCGCCATCTGTACCATCTGAGTCATCGCACCACCCCCATCTTCGTCACATGCCTCAGGTCCATCTTCTCCATCTGGCACTTCTGGATCTTTGACTCCACCTTCAGCCACCTCAGCGTCTTTACCAACTGAATCATTACCTACGTCATCACAATCTTCTCCATCTGCTTCTCAAACGTCTGGATCAGTTCCACCTAGCATTTCAATTTCCTCGTCGCCATCTTTACCATCTGAGTCATCGCCACCCCCATCTTCATCACATGCCTCAGGTCCATCTCCATCTGGCACTTCTGGATCTTTGACTCCACCTTCAGCCACCCCAGCGTCTTTACCAACTGAATCATTACCTACGTCATCACCATCTTCTCCATCTGCTTCTCAAACGTCTGGATCAGTTTCATCTGGCACTTCAATTTCCTCGTCGCCATCTTACCATCTGAGTCATCGCCACCCCCATCTTCGTCACATCTCAGGTCTCTCCATCTGGCACTTCTGGATCTTTGACTCCACCTTCAGCCACCTCAGCGTCTTTACCAACTGAATCATTACCTACGTCATCACAATCTTCTCCATCTGCTTCTCAAACGTCTGGATCAGTTCCACCTAGCACTTCACCTCGTCGCCATCTTTACCATCTGAGTCATCGCCACCCCATCTTCATCACATGCCTCTCCATCTCCATCTGGCACTTCTGGATCTTTGACTCCACCTTCAGCCACCTCAGCGTCTTTACCAACTGAATCATTACCTACGTCATCACCATCTTCTCCATCTGCTTCTCAAACGTCTGGATCACTTCCATCTGGCACTTCAATTTCCTCGTCGCCATCTTTACCATCTGAGTCATCGCCACCCCCATCTTCATCACATGCCTCAGGTCCATCTGAATCGTCTTCGATACAATCACCGCCTCCGACTACAGTGACTACAACTCCGCCATCATCAACCACAACACCGACTACACCACCCACAACACTTTCTTCTCTTTCTTCACCTTCGACATCTGGATCAGTTCCATCTACTCCATCAATTTCCTCTTCACGGTCAACATCGGTATCAATACAGTCTCCTGGATCTTCTAGTCCACCTTCAGCCACCTTACCATCTTCAACAACTGAATCATTACCAACCCCGCCTTCTTCTCCATCTGGCACTTCTGGATCTTTGACTCCACCTTCAGCCACCTCAGCGTCTTTACCAACTGAATCATTACCTACGTCATCACCATCTTCTCCATCTGCTTCTCAAACGTCTGGATCAGTTCCACCTAGCACTTCAATTTCCTCGTCGCCATCTTTACCATCTGAGTCATCGCCACCCCCATCTTCATCACATGTCTCAGGTCCATCTGAATCGTCTTCGATACAATCACCGCCTCCGACTACAGTGACTACAACTCCGCCATCATCAACCACAACACCGACTACACCACCCACAACACCTTTTTCTGTTTCTTCACCTTCGACATCTGGATCAGTTCCATCTACTCCATCCATTTCCTCACCACGACCAACATCGTTTTCAATACAGTCTCCTGGATCTTCTAGTCCACCTTCAGCCACCTTACCATCTTCACCAACTGAGTCATTACCAACCCCACCTTCTTCTCCATCTGGCACTTCTGGATCTTTGACTCCACCTTCAGCCACCTCAGCGTCTTCACCAACTGAATCATTACCTACGTCATCACCATCTTCTCCATCTGCTTCTCAAACGTCTGGATCAGTTCCATCTGCACTTCAATTTCCTCGTCGCCATCTTTACCATCTGTGTCATCGCCACCCCCATCTTCATCATATGCCTCAGGTCCATCTGAATCGTCTTCGATACAATCACCGCCTCCGACTACAGTGACTACAACTCCGCCATCATCAACCACAACACCGACTACACCACCCACAACACTTTCTTCTCTTTCTTCACCTTCGACATCTGGATCAGTTCCATCTACTCCATCAATTTCCTCTTCACGGTCAACATCGGTTTCAATACAGTCTCCTGGATCTTCTAGTCCACCTTCAGCCACCTTAACAACTGACAACTGAATCATTACCAACCCCGCCTTCTTCTCCATCTGGCACTTCTGGATCTTTGACTCCACCTTCAGCCACCTCAGCGTCTTTACCAACTGAATCATTACCTACGTCATCACCATCTTCTCCATATGCTTCTCAAACGTCTGGATCAGTTCCACCTAGCACTTCAATTTCCTTGTCGCCATCTTTACCATCTGTGTCATCACCACCCCTATCTTCATCACATGCCTCAGGTCCATCTGAATCGTCTTCGATACAATCACCACCTCCGACTTCAGTGACTACAACTCCGCCATCATCAACCACAACACCGACTACACCACCCACAACACTTTCTTCTCTTTCTTCACCTTCGACATCTGGATCAGTTTCATCTACTCCATCCATTTCCTCACCACGACCAACATCGTTTTCAATACAGTCTCCTGGATCTTCCAGTCCACCTTCAGCCACCTTACCATCTTCACCAACTGAGTCATTACCAACCCCAACTTCTTCTCCATCTGGCACTTCTGGATCTTTGACTCCACCTTCAGCCACCTCAGCGTCTTTACCAACTGAATCATTATTTACGTCATCACCATCTTCTCCATCTGCTTCTCAAACGTCTGGATCAGTTCCATCTGGCACTTCAATTTCCTCGTCGCCATCTTTACCATCTGAGTCATCGCCACCCCCATCTTCATCATATGCCTCAGGTCCACCTGAATCGTCTTCGATACAATCACCGCCTCCGACTACAGTGACTACAACTCCGCCATCATCAACCACAACACCGACTACACCACCCACAACACTTTCTTCTCTTTCTTCACCTTCGACATCTGGATCAGTTCCATCTACTCCATCAATTTCCTCACCACGGTCAACATCGGTATCAATACAGTCTCTTGGATCTTCTAGTCCACCTTCAGCCACCTTACCATCTTCACCAACTGAATCATTACCAACCCCACCTTCTTCTCCATCTGGCACTTCTGGATCTTTGACTCCACCTTCAGCCACCTCAGCGTCTTTACCAACTGAATCATTACCTACGTCATCACCATCTTCTCCATCTGCTTCTCAAACGTCTGGATCAGTTCCATCTGGCACTTCAATTTCCTCGTCGCCATCTTTACCATCTGAGTCATCGCCACCCCCATCTTCATCACATGCCTCAGGTCCATCTGAATCGTCTTCGATACAATCACCGCCTCCGACTACAGTGACCACAACTCCGCCATCATCAACCACAACACCGACTACACCACCCACAACACTTTCTTCTCTTTCTTCACTTTCGACATCTGGATCAGTTCCATCTACTCCATCCATTTCCTCACCACGACCAACATCGTTTTCAATACAGTCTCCTGGATCTTCTAGTCCACCTTCAGCCACCTTACCATCTTCACCAACTGAATCATTACCAACCCCACCTTCCTCTCCATCTGGCACTTCTGGATCTTTGACTCCACCTTCAGCCACCTCAGCGTCTTTACCAACTGAATCATTACCTACGTCATCACCATCTTCTCCATCTGCTTCTCAAACGTCTGGATCAGTTCCACCTAGCACTTCAATTTCCTCGTCGCCATCTTTACCATCTGAGTCATCGCCACCCCCATCTTCATCACATGCCTCAGGTCCATCTGAATCGTCTTCGATACAATCACCGCCTCCGACTACAGTGACTACAACTCCGCCATCATCAACCACAACACCGACTACACCACCCACAACACTTTCTTCTCTTTCTTCACCTTCGACATCTGGATCAGTTCCATCTACTCCATCAATTTCCTCACCACGGTCAACATCGGTATCAATACAGTCTCTTGGATCTTCTAGTCCACCTTCGGTCACCTTACCATCTTCACCAACTGAATCATTACCAACCCCACCTTCTTCTCCATCTGGCACTTCTGGATCTTTGACTCCACCTTCAGCCACCTCAGCGTCTTTACCAACTGAATCATTACCTACGTCATCACCGTCTTCTCCATCTGCTTCTCAAACGTCTGGATCAGTTCCATCTGGCACTTCAATTTCCTCGTCGCCATCTTTACCATCTGAGTCATCGCCAATACCATCTTCATCACATGCCTCAGGTCCATCTGAATCGTCTTCGATACAATCACCGCCTCCGACTACAGTGACTACAACTCCGCCATCATCAACAACAACACCGACTACACCACCCACAACACTTTCTTCCCTTTCTCCACCTTCGACATCTGGATCAGTTCCATCTACTCCATCAATTTCCTCACCACGGTCAACGTCGTTTTCAATACAGTCTCCTGGATCTTCTAGTCCACCTTCAGCCACCTTACCATCTTCACCAACTGAGTCATTACCAACCCCACCTTCTTCTCCATCTGGCACTTCTGGATCTTTGACTCCACCTTCAGCCACCTCAGCGTCTTTACCAACTGAATCATTACCTACGTCATCACCATCTTCTCCATCTGCTTCTCTAACGTCTGGATCAGTTCCATCTGGCACTTCAATTTCCTCGTCGCCATCTTTACCATCTGCGTCATCGCCACCCCCATCTTCATCACATGCCTCAGGTCCATCTGAATCGTCTTCGATACAATCACCGCCTCCGACTACAGTGACTACAACTCCGCCATCATCAACAACAACACCGACTACACCACCCACAACACTTTCTTCTATTTCTTCACTTTCGACATCTGGATCAGTTTCATCTACTCCATCCATTTCCTCACCACGACCAACATCGTTTTCAATACAGTCTCCTGGATCTTCTAGTCCACCTTCAGCCACCTTACCATCTTCACCAACTGAGTCATTACCAACCCCACCTTCTTCTCCATCTGGCACTTCTGGATCTTTGACTCCACCTTCAGCCACCTCAGCGTCTTTACCAACTGAATCATTACCTACGTCATCACCATCTTCTCCATCTGCTTCTCTAACGTCTGGATCAGTTCCATCTGGCACTTCAATTTCCTCGTCGCCATCTTTACCATCTGAGTCATCACCACACCCATCTTCATCACATGCCTCAGGTCCATCTGAATCGTCTTCGATACATTCACCGCCTCCGACTACAGTGACTACAACTCCGCCATCATCAACAACAACACCGACTACACCACCCACAACACTTTCTTCCCTTTCTCCACCTTCGACATCTGGATCAGTTCCATCTACTCCATCAATTTCCTCACCACGGTCAACGTCGTTTTCAATACAGTCTCCTGGATCTTCTAGTCCACCTTCAGCCACCTTACCATCTTCACCAACTGAGTCATTACCAACCCCACCTTCTTCTCCATCTGGCACTTCTGGATCTTTGACTCCACCTTCAGCCACCTCAGCGTCTTTACCAACTGAATCATTACCTACGTCATCACCATCTTCTCCATCTGCTTCTCAACGTCTGGATCAGTTCCATCTGGCACTTCTTCAATTTCCTCGTCGCCATCTTTACCATCTGCGTCATCGCCACCCCCATCTTCATCACATGCCTCAGGTCCATCTAAATCGTCTTCGATACAATCACCGCCTCCCTACAGTGACTACAACTCCGCCATCATCAACCACAACACCGACTACACCACGCACAACACTTTCTTCTATTTCTTCACTTTCGACATCTGGATCAGTTTCATCTACTCCATCCATTTCCTCACCACGACCAACATCGTTTTCAATACAGTCTCCTGGATCTTCTAGTCCACCTTCAGCCACCTTACCATCTTCACCAACTGAGTCATTACCAACCCCACCTTCTTCTCCATCTGGCACTTCTGGATCTTTGACTCCACCTTCAGCCACCTCAGCGTCTTTACCAACTGAATCATTACCTACGTCATCACCATCTTCTCCATCTGCTTCTCTAACGTCTGGATCAGTTCCATCTGGCACTTCAATTTCCTCGTCGCCATCTTTACCATCTGAGTCATCACCACACCCATCTTCATCACATGCCTCAGGTCCATCTGAATCGTCTTCGATACATTCACCGCCTCCGACTACAGTGACTACAACTCCGCCATCATCAACAACAACACCGACTACACCACCCACAACACTTTCTTCCCTTTCTCCACCTTCGACATCTGGATCAGTTCCATCTACTCCATCAATTTCCTCACCACGGTCAACGTCGTTTTCAATACAGTCTCCTGGATCTTCTAGTCCACCTTCAGCCACCTTACCATCTTCACCAACTGAGTCATTACCAACCCCACCTTCTTCTCCATCTGGCACTTCTGGATCTTTGACTCCACCTTCAGCCACCTCAGCGTCTTTACCAACTGAATCATTACCTACGTCATCACCATCTTCTCCATCTGCTTCTCTAACGTCTGGATCAGTTCCATCTGGCACTTCAATTTCCTCGTCGCCATCTTTACCATCTGAGTCATCACCACACCCATCTTCATCACATGCCTCAGGTCCATCTGAATCGTCTTCGATACAATCACCGCCTCCGACTACAGTGACTACAACTCCGCCATCATCAACAACAACACCGACTACACCACCCACAACACTTTCTTCCCTTTCTCCACCTTCGACATCTGGATCAGTTCCATCTACTCCATCAATTTCCTCACCACGGTCAACGTCGTTTTCAATACAGTCTCCTGGATCTTCTAGTCCACCTTCAGCCACCTTACCATCTTCACCAACTGAGTCATTACCAACCCCACCTTCTTCTCCATCTGGCACTTCTGGATCTTTGACTCCACCTTCAGCCACCTCAGCGTCTTTACCAACTGAATCATTACCTACGTCATCTCCATCTTCTTCTATATCTGCTTCTCTAACGTCTGGATCAGTTCCATCTGGCACTTCAATTTCCTCGTCGCCATCTTTACCATCTGCGTCATCGCCACCCCCATCTTCATCACATGCCTCAGGTCCATCTAAATCGTCTTCGATACAATCACCGCCTCCAACTACAGTGACCACAACTCCGCCATCATCAACCACAACACCGACTACACCACCCACAACACTTTCTTCTCTTTCTTCACCTTCGACATCTGGATCAGTTCCATCTACTCCATCAATTTCCTCACCACGGTCAACATCGGTATCAATACAGTCTCTTGGATCTTCTAGTCCACCTTCAGCCACCTTACCATCTTCACCAACTGAATCATCACCAACCCCGCCTTCTTCTCCATCTGGCACATCTGGATCTTTGACTCCACCTTCAGCCACCTCAGCGTCTTTACCAACTGAATCATTACCTACGTCATCACCGTCTTCTCCATCTGCTTCTCAAACGTCTGGATCAGTTCCATCTGGCACTTCAATTTCCTCGTCG
>CM072511.1:104876775-105124275 GCA_036898135.1 Oncomelania hupensis
CGAACACGAGAGGACTGTGATGGGAAAGAAATCACCGAGGTGGTTCCTTGTATGCGGTGTTCGCAACCTGAAACCTCAACTACCGTCCCTACCTCCACGTGTGAGTAGAATATTATACCACTTTTACGATGTATCCACACAAAAATTCTTTGTTACCAGAAGACAAGAGGCAATGCACATGAAAAGCTATGGTATTCAAGTTAATCTTGTCAAGGCCATGTGGAAGTTAGTAGAGCAAAGAATACCTAAAATCAAAAGCAGAATTAGAAGGACCCCTTCTACCCCCAAATAATGGATATAGTTGAGATTAAAACAACAGAGAAACATTAATTGACATTGTTAAGACTAAAACTAATTATAAGAATCAAACGAAAATTTCAGTCAATTAAACTAGACTATTTGCAAAATAGATATTCAGCCTGCTTACTCTACCCAGTTAAACAGATTGCCATTGGATGTATTTCCGTGCGTTAAGAATAAAATAATAAGACTCGTGTGTGTGTGTATGTATGTGTGTTCGTGTGTGTGTGTGTGCGTGCGTGTGTGTGTATTGGTGTGTGTGCAGTCTGCCCGGATCCGTTGGAGATGGACTGCTTCAACGTGTGCAATGATACGTGCCAGTACTTTAAGGACCCACAATGTGTATGGGTTGGAGAGGATGGAGAGGACTGTGTCGAGCGTTGCAAGTGTCCCGATGGCCTTGTGGAGGACGACACAGGCGGATGCGTGGAGCGAGACCGGTGTCCATGCTACTACAACGGAACTATCTATCCACCTGGCTTCAACATCACCTATCTCGACCGATGCGAACAATGGTGAGTCGCTGTTTCTTTCTTTCTTTTTCTTTTATTTCTTTTCTTTTTTTCATTCATTCATTCATTCATTCATTCATTCATTCATTCATTCATTCATTCATTCATTCATTCATTCTTTCTTTCTTTCTTTCTTTCTTTCTTTCTTTATTCTCTTCGTTCGTTCTTCTCCTAAAGTTTAATATAGTGTCTGTGAGCTTTGTGAGCTTTCCGTTCGTTTTACTTTGTTTTGACAAGCTTGCATTCAGCCGCTTTTGATCACGCACTCAGCAGTAAAATAAATCTAAGTTTCTTTCAGATATCAAATATTTGAGTCCGAGGTCCCTTTCAAACTAATGAACTGAACAAAGCCGCGAGGCGGTCTTACGTAAAACTACAGTATGCAAAATATTGGATTATTTTATCTTCTTCAGGATCGAAACTGTAGATTCTCCATCCGTTCGAGGACATAACCCTAACAAACATGTTTACGTGTATATAGTCTATGTTTGTTTTTTCATTTCTTTCCATTTGCTATCTTTACTGCTGTTCTTTTCTTTGCAGTTAGTAGTGTTTTAATTCCTGTTGTTGTGGATGTTCTTGTCGTCGTTGAATATTTAACTTACATTTTCTATTTCCAGCACCTGTTACCCAGGCAACGAGTTTGTCTGCTCGAAAGTACCCGGCTGTAAGTAGTACCACTGTCTGGTAACATCATACGTGCTTTAGATAAGTAAATAAATGAGATTATCACCTGCTGATGTCTTTCTTCCTTCTTTCATTAATAGCAAGTAAATAAATAAAATCAATAAATATATGAGCTATAATAAAAAATTAACAAGTTTTTTAATTATGAATACATTAGTTGATTAATTAAAACGGGAAGTATGGGAAGAAGTGACCATGATCTCGTGATGATTTCTTTCCTGCTGAAGAGAGTAAAGAAAGTAAAGTGCACCAGATTGAAGTTCGACCTGGACAAACTGCAAGACCCGGAGGTGGCAGAAATATTCCAAGCCACAATTGGAGGGAAATTTGCACCACTGCTCATGTTGGGAGCTGGTGAAGTAGATGTCAACACCATGACCACCAACTTCAACTCAACAATGACAGGTGCCGCTACTGGGATCCTTGGCAAGCACCACGCTCTAAGAAGAAACCGTGGGCCACGCCTGAACTTTTGGACCTGTGTGACAAACGAAGAGAGAGGAAAAAGAAAAAGAACACCCAACAGAGAGCTGATGCCTACCAACAAATCAACAGTGACATCCGAAAAGGCATGTGCACAGTAAGGGAGAACTGGATAGAAGATCCTTGCCAGGAAATAGAGAACAGTCATTTTCTGTACCCAGAACATCACCAACGAAGAAGTCCGACAGACCATCACTCAAGCCATTGGACAACATGATGACATACTCATAGTGGTGAAGAAAGCAAACTCCGATGGAATGGCCACGTCACCAGAGCATCAGGCCTTACAAAGTCTATTCTGCAAGGTGCAAGGAGGCAGAAGAAGAGGGAGACATAAAAAGAGGTGGGAAGACACCAATCAAAAATGGGACTAGCTTGACATTGAGTGAAACAATTGGGCTGCTGAGGACAGAGAAAGATGGAGTACGCTCATATATGGTGCCTCAACGACTTTCGAGTTACGGGTTAGGATAGGATAGGATAGAAGAAGAAAGCCACCAAGCTGTGTTTGTTGTCTGTACAAATGATTTTACCGCATTATACTTTTTGTGTATTCTCTCTTATCCCTGCCTTTGCCGTTTAATTTTGTTTCCGACGTAGGTAGATACTAATCATCACGGAGTCACAGATTTGTAAAGACAGTTATAACTAAATATGGTGGAGGGAGGGGAGAGACAGACAGACAGATAGACAGAGTGAGTAGAGAGGTGTATCATACGTGTAGTGTTTTAAATGCAATTAATAATTATTTGTTGGCAGGTTGCATCTTTCCTAATTGGACAGAATGGTCACCTTGCAATGCCACGTGCGGACCTGGCGTCCAGACGCGTGTAAAGTAAGTCAAACATAAACTATTTTCCCTGATCGCTCTCAGCCTCTTACATTATCACACTTCACTTTCCATCATTTCCAGAATAATTTATTATTATTATTATTATTATTATTATTATTATTATTATTATTATTATTATTATTATTATTATTATTATTATTGATGTTCTTGTTAATTTTTCATTATTATTAATTTATATTAATATTATTTTGTTAAACGTATTTTGTTATTTTATTTTTTTAAATTTTATTATTATTATTACAAGGATCTATTTAGCAGCCACATCTCCCTGTACATGGCGATTCATGGCCTACATTGTAACATTATAATCGAAAACATATTTATTCCTTTCTACATGGTACAGAGTGCTTAAAGTCATTCGATGCAAACAAAGATTTTATCCTTTAATATATTTTATAGTGCTTAAACTTAACGCAGTTCTGTATAAATCGAATCTATAAATACAGGTTTTCTTTTATACTATACTAATTTTATATATTTATATAGGCTACTCTATATTACTATATGCTATACAAAAGCCTTGTATCATTTATCCTTTATCATATGCGATGCTATTTTTTGCAGAGTGGGTTCGAACGCTGAATGCTCATACAATATTGTAGAAGAGATGCCCTGCGAAGGCCCTTGTGTCTGCGTTATCAACGGCACAGTGTACGATAATGGAACAACCTTTGTGCCTCCTGATGATCCATGTGCAATATGGTAAAATATGTCTTCCCTTTATATATTCTTTCAATTATTTCAAAGTGAACAATTATAGTCGTGCAACGAGCGATAGCTACTAAATGACACTGTGACTGAATCTTTTTGTGTGTGTGTGTATACTGTCGAGAATATCAAAAATTCTGAAGTGACGAGCGAGGTTTATGGAATATTCAGCAATAGTTGAAAAATGAAACGTTTTAGTGCATACGATATTCTTGTTTCCGAAGCTTAAAGCACTTTTGCCGTACCAATAACTTTTATATGAAGGCAAAACAAGTTTTGTCAACATAAATAATAACTGTCGTTCTTTTTTTCAGCAAGTGTTTGAACAACGAGACGTACTGTGAACCCGATTCCAATCTTACTGGTGAGTAAATCTGTTACATTACAGGATATATAAAACGAAATTATATAACACTTTTGTTAAGAACGCCAAATTCTTTGTAGATTTTTTGTCTTAACAAAATAATGTAGATTCTGGTTGATCGTTGAATTCTGGAAAGCAGTTGCTATGATTTTCAAAATACGCCTAATTATATAATTTAGAAAAACCACTATTAATTGTGTTCGATTGATGACTAAGGCAGAATGTCTCATGCTAGAATGTCCGACTCCTGAGAAGTCGAATTTGTGTAACTCTAAGCATTAAAGAACTAACTTCGCTGCAGTGATTATCATCGTGGACTGATACATCAGAGCAATTGGTGGATGAGTTTAGAATTAGGCTTAGATCTGAAGAAAACATTGTTTCACTTTGTATGTTCGATACCAGAGTTCCTTTTTTCCATTTTGATAGGAAGGAGGGGGTAGGGTGGAAGGAAGGATGGTACAGTTTTTTCCAAAGATAGTGTATGTTTCCTTGTGGAAGTGGGGTGGGTAGGTAATTTTATAGTTTATGTTTGGTTTGGTGCAGTGAACGGCACGTGGACGTCTTGGGGCGAATGGAGCAGCTGCTCTGAATGCACCAACTGTCGAGATTACATGCGCACCCGCTGTCGCTTCTGTGAATCGCCCATATGTGGAGGCATGGAATGCCCCGGTTCATCCATTGATGTAGAACCATGCAGCGATGAACCATGTAAGTTCACAAAATGAAATACTAAGGCACATATTTCTTGGCTCTTGCGAATCAGTGAATTATATTTTAAGCATTGATTTGTATGTATTTGTAACTTTTAATTGACGGTAAATAATTTACGACAGTCTCTTGCTAAGACAATACATGTTTCTGATTTTGATTCTGATTAAATGTCTGATGGAAGCAACATCAAAATCCACTCTGAAGCACCAAAGTAATCACTGTTTGAATTATCAATATAAAGGTTCATTCTCCACCCACCCACCCCTTAAACCCATCAGAATATGGCACATAATATATTGTAATATTATATTGTGCTGTTCCCAGCACCAGCATTAGGTACCCCATTAAATGATACCCCCGGCACCAAAAGACATAGATTTATTCTATTGTTTAGTGCAAAATAAATAACATGGCTTGTTATTCCTAGTTGATTTACCTTTATTCTAAAACCTATCCTATCAGTATAAAATGTTATCACTGACCTCTTTCCACTTCATAATCAGTCTCGCTTTTGCAGGTTGCGAGGTGTACGAGTGGTCGGAATGGAGCGACTGTTCCACACAGTGTGTTCGTGGTGAACGTTATAGGTCCAAGAAATTTCCTGACTTGTCCACAGCCTCCGACTGCAACAGCACCGACGTCATCGAATATCAACCGTGCGGCGACTGTGTATCTTGTAAGTTCTTGGTGCGGTATTTAAGAAAATAAATACATTGGCAATACTTTACCGCAGACTTATACGGCAAGACAATTATACACTATGAGACATGGAATAAAAATGATTGTATAATATATATTGTAAAAATTATTCTGCCCTTGGTTTTACTGTTAAAGTGTGATGTTCAGTAAACGGTTCGTACCGATGATTTTGTAAATGGATGCGGATTGTAATGTGCATTATTTTGAAACCATAAACTTAATTGTTGATATACTGTTTTATATGATGTGTGTCTTGCATGATATTACAAACATTAGCAAGAATAACAACATCAGGAACAACTAGCTTAATGTTAAACGCGAAAACACATCTCTTTATTAATAATCCCCCCATTTGATTTTACAATGTGTATAATATCGTACGAAATTTAAGATGTGTGGGATCCACTTTCAGGCACGGAGAACGACAACTTCGAGTGGTCCGAATGGTCCAAATGCACCTCCCTCAACGGGGAAAGCTGTGGATTTGGCCAAAGGGAAAGGGCAAGGCCAGGTCCAGATTGTATAGGAGTCAAGTTGAGAGACACTGAGACTTGCTTCCTGGGGGCTTGTGGTAAGACTTAACTGTATATTCATTCACCTAGCTTAGTTAGACATATCCACCCCAACTTACTGCCTGCCCCTCTCCCGTTCAACTCTCTCCTCAATATCGTTTTGGATATGTTTAATTTCAAATTATTGGTCGGTAAAATAAGTTCGAATTTTGCAATAGGCACTTATACCTGCAAGTAAGTTGTTTAGCCTAGAATATGTAGATGCCACTTAACAACAAGATCTGGAAAAGCAGAACATTTCATTTCTGCACTAAGGTGAAACTCTTCAAATCTTTGGCCCAGTCCGTTCTGCAGTATATGCTTGCGGTAGCTGAACCTTGATAGCAGAAATGGAAAAATGCATCCATATTCAGGTATTTTAAATGAAATGCTACCGTAGACTGCTGCTGAGACCAAAGTGGCGAAACTCTCTAAGTCAGCATCCCTAATGTCTCTCCCACGGCCCGAAAGCTGCGGATCTGTTGTTGCTGCTGCTGCTGATGATGCTGATAACTTACAGCGGCAACGCAAACGTGCCCTTTTCATTTTAATAATAATAATAATAATAATAATAATAATAATAATAATAATAATAATAATAATAATAATAATAATAATAAATAATAATTATCTATATATTAATCGAGCAGCCTTTTCAGATCACGAGGGGCCGTTTTAGCCAACCAGCGGCTTTGTTGTGAAGTTAATTTCGAGCTTCAGTTGGCTCCAAGTTTTACAGATTACAGCTGAACTGTCCATATAATTGCTTCCACGCGAGTTTTGCCATTCGGCGCTCGATCACCCGCTGCCGATACAACGAAACTTAACATTCTTTTCGATCGCAAAACGGCTTTAGTTTGCATTTTACTGCGTCCAAAAACACTGTAAAAACACATGTGTGAGACGGTATTTTTAGAACCAATCATTTTTGTCCTTAGCCCTGCCATCATTTCCGCATACCATTTCTACCAAGGATTTCGTATTTTATTCCAAATCGCTTTTAATCGATCGGCGTTCGCTATATTGTTGTTTAATCCAGTTTCAAGTTTATAACACTATTAAAATCGACGGGTTCAACATGTTTTATGATATGGGACCTAAAATCAGTTTAGCGTATCATAGCATCCCGTGGTTCAATGGATAAGGCGTTTGACTGTCAATAAAGAGACACGGGTTCGAATCTCGCTTGGTCCTTTTTTTTTTTTTATTTTTTTTTTTTAATAAAATTTAATAATACAGAGCGAGAGAGATATAAGAGAGATATAGATAATAAAGAAAAAGAGCGGAACAGAGGCAACTGAAAAACAAAACAAGGTGCAAGTATAATGCTAAAAATAAAAAAAAATAAAAAAATAAATATATAAATAAAAATAAAATCATAGCACGGGTATTAATAACTGCTTCATATTCTTTTTTTTTCATTTATCCATGATGCGTGTACTTCTTAGAACACTTAACATCTTATGCTTTTTTAAAAAAAAATTAGGTATAGGTAGGTCTGTTTAAAAAAAAAAACATTTAGAAAATAACATTATAGTTTTATTGTAAATTTCATAGCATAATTAATTGTCATTCGATTCATCAGAAAAAAATATTAAATTAAGAGCAAACTTTACATTAAAAATAAATATTTAGAATCTAAATTAAAACTGAATTGTTCCCAAATAAATATCTGTAGGGACTAAAGGTCCATATTTACATTTACATGGCTTGGTGCTTTTTTTTTATGATTGCCTCAATTTGGTATTTCATTGGTATGTATTATAAGGAAAAAAGTTCTGTGCATGCAGTGATAGCATTGCCTTATTGTTTTAATCACATGCATGTGCAATAAATCAGTAATGCTGTTCTCCTCAAATAAATGATTATTGTGTTTTATTACAATTATAAGTTTATTTTTAATTTATGTCTCTTTTTAGTGATTCACCACTGACAGTGTACTTCAGCCTTCCACTTCCAGAATCATAAACACAACAAAGATTATTATATCAAAGATACTTTTATACAATGTGAAATAATTTTCGAGCTAATGTTAATTAAAAGTATCTTTGATATACTGTATATCTTAGTTGTGTTTATGATTCTGGAAGTGGAAGGCTGAAGTGCACTGTCAGTGGTGAATCACTAAAAAGAGACATAGATTAAAGATAAACATATAATTGTATTTTACTTTCAAAATACTTAGCAGTTCCTGTTGTGTTTACAATTTCTTCCACTTTCAGGCAATTGATATTTCCTACATGTAGTTATTGTACCAACACCACAACATAAACTATACACTATGTAGGCTACAATGGAACATTATAGTCTCAAATAAATTTGACTTCACTCAGTGGCTGACAGCTTGGACACCCAAAGATAACCTATAACGGGCATAAAATCAGCAACACAACAACAAAATATAATAGATACTTTTAATTATACAACAATACAAGACAAATGAGTTTTCGTGCTTTGCTCTTCTTCACATTAAAAACAAACATAAAATGACAAAATGCTGCAGAATGCACAAAAATAGTCACTTCCAGGAAAATTTTTGAAACGGGCATATAACATCAGGCCCAGCAAATGGGTCATCAAAAATTTATTTGGACGGGTAATAACTGCTAGTAATATATAATAATAATAATAATAATAATAATAATAATAATAATAATAATAATAATAATAATAATAATAATTGTAATAATAATAATAATAAATAATAATAATAATAATAATAATAATAATAATAATAATAATAATAATTATTATTATTATTATTATTATTATTATTATTATTATTATTTTATTATTATTATTATTATTATTATTATTATTATTATTATTATTATTATTATTATTATTATTATTATTATTATTATTAATTACAGATTGCCCAGATGAGTTGATTTACAGCAACTATTCCGACTGCCAACCGACATGCCAGCAGATGTTTCCTGATCCTACCTGCAAGTTGACGCAAAAACCAGGTTGTGTATGTCCACCTGGAACTATGTTCGACGGTGACAAATGCGTGTCACCTTCCAGCTGCCAGCAGTGTGTCCACAAAAACGTTACTTACAACGTGAGTCTTAGTTTGCAATTATTTGAGATATCAACTATAACATTTCTTCTAAGCCGGCGATAACTCAGAAATGTACAAGGCTCTCAGACATCAGGTTACGAGTCTAAAATCTTCATATCAGCTTATGAATAGAGACTACGATCTCTACACATACCTAGTGAATCAAGGTCGCATGTGTTCTGAGGGGTATCATTTTATTGTGTGAAATATAAAAAAAAGAAAAAAGAAATTGTAATGGTTTTTACCTGCAGTTATTAAAATAGACCAAAGTACATCATAAAATGAAAATAATCAGTTACAAATTACAAAGATGTTTCTCCTCTTATTTCTTAGCCTGGCGACCAATGGGAATGTGAAAACTGTAGTATGTGTCAATGTTGTGGCGGCACCATTACCTCTGTACCACGACCGTGTCCGGATCCAAATCAATGCGACCCAGTCAGTATTTTTTTGTTACACATTTCTATTATATTTTTCTGTTATGCCTTTCATTATATTATATATTCAACCACATATTGATTTTTATATTGTACGCTTCTCATTACATCATATTTTTATGATGATACTTTTTGTTTGTATATCTATCTGTTGGACTGTCTGTCAGGCTGTCTGACTACCTGTCTGTCTCTGTTTCATTATTTCCCTGTAAATGTCCGTCCCTGACATTTTGTCAGTTTCACGTTCTCGGTTTCCACCACTTCCCCCTAATTCTTTAGGGGTTGCAGGCATTAACGTTTAAGCTCTGCTCAGAACCAGGTTTAAAGTCAGAATCAGAATCTTTATTGCCCCAGCAAATAGTAAGGACAATAATTTTCCTGCAGTGTACGATGAGCAATCATCAGACAATAACATACTCAGAAATGCACATGGCGATCAGTGCAGCACTGTCTGAGACAGAAGGTTCCAAAACTAATAATAATGGAATGTTATTTGCATTGATTGTACAATGAGATGTAAGATCTAGAATAAACAGATAAATGTGTCCCCGTAACGTTTGGGTCGTTGGGGAGGAAAGTGTTTGGGACCTCCAGTTTCTCTAGGTCAGCTTAACGAAGGCGGAATCTGTCTCCTCTCCCTCGCGGCTTTATTTTCATTAGTTCTAAACAGGTCCAAGCAGCCATTCACAGCTGGGTGGACTATTGGTTGTGTTATGCGCTTGTTTCAATCTTTTTGTCTCGTTTGATGGTTGTTTTCCAAGCATGGTCAACCCCTTGGGGTCATGAGCAATCTTGCCACTGTAGATTGTTCTAACCTATAAAGGGAAAAGTGAAAGCCCCAGTTGAAAACCTGTCTTGCCTTTGTAGGCATGACTGATTCACTGCGGCAACAGTACCCCCGTTGGAGTGCCGGGGGTTTCAGTATAAATAGTATCCCCACTTTCTGGAAATTTAGTGCTTTAAATTCCCACTGTCGCTGTCTTCCTCATTTGCTCTTTCCCATTCCTGATCTGTCCTATCACTCTGCTATACTATCTTCTTCTTCGCTAGATCAATGACCTACCTTTTTTCTTGAAAACTCTTCCTGGACAAGACTCCTTGTTTGTGTATGAGGTCTGTTGGATCAGCTTGGGAGTGTTGGACGCTTTCTGCCGGGTGGTCACTAGGGCTTCCTATGATGTTATTATTTAGCACTATAGGCATTTTATATGTATGTGTTTTGTTGATGATTTATAATGATGTTTGTATTCTATTTTGTTTTTTGTAACCGGGGGTTCGAGTAGTTGGGGTAAAGCCTCAGCCGTTCCCTGCGTGGGATGTCTTTATTGTAAAGTGACTGGCCGGTGGAGGGCATTCAATTTTCCCACTAGGGTTGTTTCGGCAGATCTTTTATGCGGATTGGGGGTTGTCCGGTACTGATTTGGCTCGGAAGAGTCCGCTGGACCTAAAGCAACAATCAATCAATCAATTCCAAGCATGATCACCCATCCAAGTACTAGCCAGTGCCTTACCATGAAACATTGCTAGCGTGTGCCCAAACCACCCCACTACTGCGCCACCTAAGGTCTTGAGGTAACCACACAAATTAACAATATTTTTTCTGATCTTCGCAGAAAACTCACCGCCTGGAAATCACTGATGACCCATGCTGCCCAATCAAGTGTGTAGAGAAGAAGTGCGAGCTAAAGACGGAACCACCTGAAAAGATTACTATTGGCGACTGCGTTAGCCGAGAGCCCATTGCCATCCAGTATTGTGAAGGAGAATGTGGAAGGAGCAGTCATAGAGTTGATTACGCCAGGTAAAGATCCGAGGACACAATTCCAGGCACAATGTATCGTCTTCTATTATTTATAATATTACATTAGTTTTCGAAACCGGTGTGACATCGTCACAGTTCCTAGTATCTTAGCGGTGCTGGGAGCGACTGGGAGCATTCTGATTGGTCTACGCGTTACAAAATTCGGCGCATGCGCACAGTGCTATCGTAGTCTTAGTAAGGATTAGGGTTAGGGTTTGGGTTAGAGTTAGGGTTTGGGTTAGGGTTTGGGTTAGGGTTAGGGTTACGACGCCTAAGAACATCGTGAAAAAGCCGGCCCGACATAAACTGGCGCTTGCGCAAAGGCGCCCGGGTAAACTAGGAGACCCGGAACTTGGAGGATGTGACACCGGAAAGGGGAGGAATGGAGGAGGTGAAGAGAGGAAGGGAGTTGGAGGAGGGGGGGCAGGTGGGGTAGCCGCCAACCGGGTGAAAAGGCTGAAAATCTGCTGGTTAAAATAGGTCTAGTCTAGGCCTAGGGTTACTGTCAACCCTAACACTAGCCCTAACCGGCCTAACCCTAATCCAAATTCTAACTAATTGTAATCCTAACGCTAAATATCCAAATGTGCCGTTAAAATTTTATTCCGTATCTTTGCGTAAAAATATAATTATTAATGCGCAAAAGCAATGCGCGAATCGAGGTCATGCTGCTAATATGACCGCCAGATTTGGGGCTTTTCCTTATGACGGAGTACTAGCGCCAAAACCTGATAATTACAAATATCATGAGATAATTACAAATATCATGAGATAATTACAATTATTAAGGGATAATTATAATTATCATTGAAAAATTACAAAAATCCTCGCGTGAACATGTTTAATTTTCAGTTTTGGTTTTAGCAATCCACCTAGAAATGCGCCCAAACCGAGAATTTTAATTATCACATAATAATTACAATATTCACTTGATAATTACAAATCGGAATCCCGCATCGTTTAGTCCAATGGGCTGCAGTCACATTTCGATAACTTTATTAAGCCTACAACCAAACCTCGTTAACTTTAACAACGTTATCATAAACTCAGGAAAGTTCGTCAATTACGCCATTCCAACCCTGAATCTTCCCCTCTGCCACACGCTTCTAGAGCATTCGCATGATCTATAATACAAATGTCAGGTTTGTTGCTGGCTAGATTGTCACTAGTGAAGTCCTGAAACTGCACACATATGTCACAGAACACGCTGCAGTAATCGGTGACTATAGCTTTCTTTACCTCCTTCAATAACAAGTCAATCACCCTATTGTGCCTTTCAATATGGAGTCCCTTTAGCTGTTTACATTTGTTCAGTGCGTGTGAGTTTGAATCTGTATGAAACACACACACGCACACACACACACACACACACACACACACATACACACACCTACTCTCTCTCTCTCACATACACACACTGACAAACACATACACACACATGGGTTGCAAGTGAAATTTGAGAATTGTTACTCTCCAGTTAACGTCCTATTATATATTCTTAAAGGGGCATTCCGCTGGTTTTGAGAACGAGCGTTGTCAGAGCATTTTATACAATTGTATTCATTCAGTAGTCATAGTGAAAAGCACGCGTCATATCACCTTCGTATGGTTATTTTCGGGTATATTGGGAAACAAATATTGGGTCACATACATTTTCAAAGGTCAGGGTTCTGCTCCGTCAGTAAAATAGCACTGGAAGGTACCTTTAATAATAATTTTAAAACAAAACACGTGAAGGCACGAACGAGCTCAAATATGTTCTGGTTTACTTTAATTACACCATGATTGGTACTCGAGATTAAAAAAAAACACAACAGAATTCTCTTATGCACTTCTTCATTAAAACACACACACACACACACGCACACACACACAGACACACATAAACACCCTACCCCCCCCCCCCCCCCCCCACACACCAAACACATTTTAAAAGATACCACGATACTGTCAGCAGAATGTGTGCAAATGACCTTTACAAAAATATTATATTAATAATGTATCCACCCCTACTTACTCCCTCCCTTCTCCCCTCCCCCCACCCCCCACTCGAATACACCTTGGCCCCCTCTTAACCCCCTACCCCACCCATCCCCAAACATCTTCCGACGCGGCTATTTTGTTGCATGAATGGACATCAGCCATAGTTGTAACATGGATGTGCCTGATAAAAAAGATATTAAGTTACTTGTCAATAGTTGGTTCACAGAAACACGCATGCACGCAATACAAACTGAGATATGGAAATCTTCATTGTGAACACTGAGAGTTAGAGTGCACTTTTTGTAGAGAGCAAATATTTCTCAACAAATTAATCCTAACGGGAGGGTTACGATCAGTCTACCTACTTCATATTTCGGAAAGTTGGTTTCTGCTCATATGTTTCACTTCCTTTAGTTAAACATGTGACAAATTGTAAATATTAAAAGTATAGGAGACTACTTAAATTATTGTATTGTTAGTATCTCATACGCAGTTCGTACTGAATAATGATAGGTTGACCTATGCCTCGGCCTAGGGCTGAGCATAGGCCTAAGCCTTCGACTTGTGACTTGTGTGTTTTTGGCGAGCATCTTAACTTGCCATCAGTCCTGTTAATTCTTTTTCCTGCATCTTATATTTTAGTATAGTTTAGTAAAAAGAAGAAAAAAAAGATGCTGCCTGCGTATGTATGTGCACGCAAGCGTAGGGTGGGTGCATGTGCGCGCGTGTATTGTGTGTGTATGAGAGATAGCTCCTTGTGTGGAATTAACTAATTTTGAGTTTGGTTTGATTGTTCTTGTACATACATTTATATGTACCTTGATGTTTTAATTTGTTACTTTGATGACATCCACGCCTTCCACTTTTGGAATAAATAACTGTTGACTTGACTATCATGTTGTTTTTTCTCTTCAGGTCAACCCTTGGTGAGAAAGAGTGTACCTGCTGCGCGGCTAAAGTTGCTAGCTACAGGAGCATCACGCTGGACTGTCCAGGAGAAATCACCAAACGACACTCCATACCTATCCTGGGACATTGCATCTGTGACGTGACCAAGTGCCCTGCCCAAGGCGGATAGCAAACCTGCCCATTTCTGTGTCACACAATCTACTTCGAGACTTTAAAATAGTTACATGTATTTCCGACGGTTCTTCGGTTAGCTCCTTCAGGCTTTGTCACAAAGCTCTCATTTTAGACCACCGCCGTAGCTCAAGCGGAATAAAATCTGGCATTTTTTACTGTCCATTTTAGCAGTATGATTGCTCTGGTGGTTCTGTATTGATTTAGGTCCTTCCTCCTCTTTCCCTGGGATGGTTATCCCCGTTTGCCATATCGCCAATGGTGGGTGTAGACGTTAAACCTCAGCGTTCGTTCATTCTCTCAATTTTCGTCTTTAACTATACCTACTTCATGTTGGACTATACTTTTTATGCATTTTCAAATATTTTTTACAATGGGGTTCTGGGTCTGTCGTTACTTTGCTAACTCTAAATTCTGAACTATAGGGGCATCTTTGCAATGGTTCTCGAAGTAAGCTGATTCCAGAACATTTCTCAAATCCGTTCTGAGAAAATCCGAAAAATTGACTTGTTTTTATCTGCCAAGTGGCACCGTCGTGAAATGTATTTAATGAATTAATAAATAATAAGCAAAAAATGTGTGTTTGGCTGTGTTGTTATATAATAATAACAGATTTCCTCATATACACACCAGCGCACGCGCACACACGAACACCCTCACCCACACACGCGCACACACGAACATACACACCCACACACGCGCATTGTGGGTTGTTTTATTGAAGTTCTTTTATTTTAACATCAAAGTTATAACACCTGCATATTATCAGTATTTAATTGTTGTTCCTTTTCTTCTTTTTTCTGCTATTGCTTCATATTTATATGTTTAAACATTTACAAAATTAGTTTCAATATTATATTTTGAACAAGTAAATCATAAAATATAAATATTCAAATTACCGTGTCTGTCATGAACAGAATCCAGAATCACCACAGTGAAAATTAGAAGTAGCCCTACAACACAATATGTCCAAGTGCAACAAATAGGCATTCACTGTTTTTTCACAGTCTTATCTTTTACTCCACTAATACTCTATTCTAGCCCTATTTCATCCATCCAATCACAGACACCCTGAGATGCATACGAGAACAGCCTTCTGTTCAGTTCAGTTATGTAGATTACCGTCCCAGGACACAGTAGCATATAGGGGACTGCAGCCTTCTGAACATTGAGGTTAAAACAGGCCTAATTGGACGCCCCTGCCTCATTGGACGCCGGCGTCCAATTGGGTCTGACATAGAAGCCTAATTGGACGCCACTGCCTAATTGGACGCCCCAAATATAAATCGTTGTTTGTAATATTATCCCTATATATGTATGTATGTAATATTATACCTAGGCTTATATAATAAACAACTGGAACGTGGCGCTCAAATGCTAATGTTCTGTAATGTAATTGATTCGAACCAATAGAGATGAGGCGATTTAATATTATCCACCAAGCAGACCTGCAATAATGACTTTAAAGCTCTTCAACAGTGCCTTTAGTACACAAATGAACCTGTCTGTAAAATACGCTGCTGCCTTCGACGGTAACGCGCTAACAGTTGCCACTGACACATTGGTAGATTTATTATTATTATTATTATTATTATTATTATTATTATTATTATTATTATTATTATTATTATTATTATTATTATTATTATTATTAAAGTCATCTGCAACATCTTCACTTCAATCATGGAGTCTCTGTGCCAGTCTGTGGGATTAAAAAAAAAAGCGTGCTGCAATATGATGATGATGAAGATGATATATAGGACTGATCTTGTATTATTACGGAAAGGTGCAGAGAAGGGGGACTTAGCCCAAAACACATAATATTACTTTTTGCTAAAACACCAAGACATATACATATACACAGTGAAACAGTCACACGCATATATGTATTCAAATTAAAAAAAATCAAATGTACAACTAAAACGCGACACGGAACGAAATCATTAAAACATAGATATTAAAACTTATAGTAAAACTTTGTACATTATTATTATTATACTTTGTACATTATTATTATTATTATTATTATTATTATTATTATTATTATTATTATTATTATTATTATTATTATTATTATTATTATTATTATTATTTATTTATTTATTTATTTATTTATTTATTTATTTATAAGGCGCTTTCCCTCGCAGAGATCAAAGCGCACACATACACCCACACACACCATGTGTACCGCACAGACACACACACAAATAGCAGCAATATTTTTTTTTAAAGTGTTTTAATTGTATGTGGCAGTAAAAAGGTATTTCTTCAACTTTTTCTTAAAAGAGTTATATGATGTCGCATGGCGTACATCGGCTGGGGGGCTATTCCATATCAATGGTCCTTGAAAAGAAAATGATCTCTCACCACATGATTTGTTTGTAAATGCTTGAGGTTTTAGTTTCATGGTGTCAGTACTAGAGCGGAGAGATCTTGAAGGTGTGCAGATATTGAGGAGGTCTGACAGATACCGAGGTGTGTTGTTTGATAGTGCATTGTAGCACAATACAGTGAATTTTGTAAAATCGGGGACGAGGCTGGGGGGCGGGGGACCGGGACAGAACCCCCACGGAGGAGAGGGAGACATCAACCCCCTCTCCAGGTACGAACCTCACAACGCAGACCCTCCCCACACCAACCCTCCCCCCTCCTATATTAGAAAATAAAATGGGGGCGCGCACCGGTGCGGACTAGCAAGCAAGAGTGACAGGGTTCGAATCCAACGGGCGGAAAACAAAATGGCCCTATTTCTCCGTCCATATTAATATTTCCATTGTTGGGATGATTCGATGAGTATTTAATTAATTAATTAGGTTCCCAGTCCCCTAATTCCTGGGATGGTTATCCCCGTCTTCGTCCCTAAAAGGCTGATGGTCTCTGTGGACGTTAAGAAAAAAACAAACAAACAAGCACCGGTGCGACACGGCACCGGCCCGCCGGGCCACTGTGCACCAAGTGCGCAACAACCCCGGACGCAGACTAGCTAAAATTAAACATGGAATTAAAAGATTAAGATTTTAAAAATGACCTAATTATAGTACAACTACAGGGACATACATAGGCTCACAGGTACAAAAGAATCCAATCTTGACAGATGAAACCAGAGAGCAAATACGAGCAGTCTTTGAACTTCCTAGAGTCCGTGAAAAGAACAAAATCGATGAAACATTAAAGTTGAAGTGCCACATCGAAACCATTCCCATTCCAGATGTAGGGGAAACAACAAATCAAACACCATCTGAACAACTACAAACCTGCAAGGTTGCAAATGACTCGCTAAATCTGGTCATAGGCGACTCGACAATCAAGGGACTGAAAGAAGAGAAAATAACAGACAAAAACAAGAACACTCAAATTATCTATGTTCCGGGTATCACACTGGAAGATGTAAGCAGTTGGATTCACACTATGGAACAAAATGAGATTATAGAACGATGCATTATTCATGTTGGAATCAACAACTGCAAAACCAGAAACATTACAATGAAAAATTGGATGAAATTGATTCAAAATGTTAAAACAACATTTCCCAAGGCAGTCATTCACTGCTCTGCAATCATCCCTCCTAGAGGTCCTCTAAGAAGAAAGGTCGATGCATCAAATGATGCACTGAGTATGGCCTGTAAAAGGTGTGGTGCGGAATTCCTTGACAATGATTCAGGTTTCCTCACTAAATCCGGAGCAGCAATAAGATCATTGTACCGAGATTGTATACATCCAAATGCGAAAGGATTGGATTTATTGTCCAAATGTCTACTGCGTATTCTCCAGTAAAACTTTGACTGTGTGGGCTGTCCGCTAAATTGTTGAAATGAATATTAGCACAGTACCTATTTCACTTTAGATACTCTGAAATGAAAAGTGGATTTAGTGTCTTGCAATGGAATTGCCGTTCAATTCATGCAAACATGATATATCTTAATCAGCATTTGATTTTACATTCTTATCACGTTTTATCATTACAATCATTAAAAGTAAATAGAAATAAATTACCAAAAATAGATGGATATTATTTTCCTCCAGTCACACCATTTGTTAAAAATAATATGAAAATACAAACGGCAATATATGTCCGAAATGATTTAGAATATACATCGTGCAAACCTCCAGTTGAGTCAAATGATGGCAAAGATACTTTTTCTTCTATGATAAAAATTAAAATCAATAATACTCTTCATATCAACATCGTATGTGCATACATCCCCAAAGGACCAAAGGAAACCAATTGTGACTGGTTAACCAATATTAATAATAATGAACGATGGATAATTACAGGAGACTTCAACTCTCATTCTCCAGTGTGGGACTCAGACTGTGATCATAATACTAATATAAAATTTACAGACAATATTATAAATTCTAATCTTGTTCTTTTAAATGATGGCAGACCAACTAGGATTCCTGACTGTTTTAATCAAAAATCTTATGCTATTGATTTAACATTAATTTCACCTGAATTGGCAGATGACTGTATTTGGGATATAGGTCAAGACTCGCTGGGTAGTGATCATTTACCAATAATGATAACTTTAAATGAAGAACCTGAAGTAGATGAGAATGAAGATGATATTCCTACATTTTCATATGGTCGTGCAGACTGGGAAACATTTCAATCACTTTTATTAAATTCTGAAAATGATTTCATGAAAGACGATGATATTGAAAAAATGTTTACAAAATTTAATGAAACAATCATCTTTGCAGCCAAAGGATCAATTCCTATCATCAAGAAACATAAAAATAATAAACATAAAGGAAATCTTTGGTGGAACCAAGAATGTGAGAAGGCAGTACAAAATAAAAAAAGCACATATAAAAAATGGTGTAAAAGTAAATCAGAAATAGATTTTCAAAGTATGAAATAGGCTAAAATAGCTTGCAATAAAATTATTGCATTAGAAAAAAAACAATACTGGACAAAATTTTGCAATAATGAAATAACAGAAAACAATAACATTTCAAAAATCTGGAAAAAAGTTTCACAAATGAAAACTGGCTTTCAACTTCCTCAATGTCCAATTAAAGTTGAACACAAAGAATTCATTTCATGCAAAGGTAAAGCTGAAGTGTTTGCTAAAATGTTTTCCAAAGAAAGTAACAGTCATAATTTAACAGATAAAAATATTAAATTTAGAGAAACAGCTGAAAATTCAGATATATATAAAGATCCTGAAGATCAACTCAATAATAATGTAATTAATGCAGACATTTCTCTCACAGAAATTAAAGAAGCGCTACAAATTTTGGGAAATAAAAAATCTGCTATAGGATGTGACGGGATTTCTTATACACTTTTACAACATCTTCCAGACATGTGGTTAAACTATTTACATAAAATCATACAAAAATGCTGGGAAACAGGAAATCTGCCAAATATTTGGAAAACATCTATAATTATACCTATATTAAAAAGTGGAAAATCACGGAGAGACTCAGCAAATTATAGACCAATAGCTCTTACTTCGCATGTTAGTAAATTAATGGAAAAGATTATTCTCAATAGGCTGTCATATTACTGCAATAAACACAATGTCATACCTATTAATCAGGCAGGTTTTCAGAAAGGCAGATCTGTAGTAGATCACATTGTTAAACTCTCTACACATATTAAGAAGCAATTTGCTAAAAGAAAGAGTTTACTAGCAACCTTTTTTGATATACGAAAAGCATACGATCGAGTATGGCACAAACGATTCTATAAGCTTAAAAACATAGGATTATCAGGCCACATATATCAATATATTAAAACATTCCTTACAGGAAGAAACATGATTGTAAAAGTTGGAAATTCTTATTCAAACAAACATTTTATAAATATGGGAATTCCACAAGGCTCGATTATATCACCTATATTATTTAATCTGCTTATTCATGATTTACCAAAAAATTTAAGTAAAAATATACACATTGTTCAGTATGCAGATGATATCGCAATATGGACTAACGTATCTTTGAGGAAAAGATCTTCTTTATATGAAATTAAACACATACAAAATGTATATCAATTAGAACTAAATAACATTTGCCTTTTTATGAATAATAATGGCCTTGAACTATCTAGTGAAAAGACAAACATGTTACTTTTTAATAATGGTCAAAATCCAAAAATATTTCCTAAATTTTATATTGAAACACAAGAACTTAAATATGTAGAAGAAATAAAATTTTTAGGTGTATATTTCACACGAAAATTAAATTGGAAAAGACACATCAATTATTTAATACAAAAGGCGATGAAAAGTTTTTATCTTATTAGAGTAATAAGTAAAAAATCATGGGGTCAAGATACAAAAATGTTAATTAATTTAGCGTGTACTCTTGTGAGATCTCAACTATCCTTTGGTCAAGAAGCATTCTTTTCTGCACATAAAACGTACTTGAACAAATTACAAAGTTTAGATAGTAAGATTATAAAAATAGCACTTGGTGTACCGATTCATATTAAAACTACAGATGCGTATGCAGCAGCGGGTGTTTTATCTTTAGGAGATTATAGAAAACTTGCATGCGCAAAATATTTAATTAGAAGTCATGCAGTAGAAAATAATATGCAAGAGGATCTAAATACTAGATCTGATATTGATTTTCCAAAGAGAACAAAAGATGTAATTTCATTACAAACAATTTCAACATATACGCAGGATATTTTTAATGATGCAAATATTTTACCACAACAAGTTGCGCCAAAAATCATTAATGCTCCATATCCCATATGGGAAATGGAAAGCGCACAATATGATATTAATTACACTAATTTTAAGAAACATGAACATCCTTATTTAATAGCTACAGAGGCCCGAGAACATATAAATGAACATTATTATAGACATCTAAAAGTTTATACAGATGGGTCTGTAATTTCTTCAGGAGATGTAGGAGCAGGATTTGTAATTCCAGACCTTAAAATTATAAAATCTTTTTACTTGGGTAAAAATCATTCAGTATTCACTGCAGAGCTGGTGGCTATATTAATGTCTCTTCATACATTAATTAATACACCACTTGCTTTGTATGGTATTCTCATATGTGTTGATTCACAATCGGTATTATATGCATTAAATTCTAATAAAAATCATGACAGATATGATATAATATTTGAAATAAAACATCTCATTCACTCTTTGAAAAGCATAGGAATAAATATAAATTTTTGTTGGCTGCCATCACATTGCGGAATAATACATAATGATGTAGCAGATAGAGCAGCAAAACAGGGAGCAAAAAATATTAATGCTATGAAAATTCATATTAGATTATCAGTTAAAGAAATGTACTGTATAATTAATAATATTACTAAAAAAGAAATTTCAGATTCCTGTTTAATTAGTATATCAGGAGTCCCTAGACATATTTCTAGTTTAGCATTTAGATTATATTTAAATTCTTGGAAAACAAAATTTTGTAAAAATATTACTTGCATTTGTAATGAAAATATAACCATCCCACACTTAATTTTACATTGTAAAGATATAAAGAAATATTTACCTAGCAGTTATGATAAATTAAATAGCACTCAAGACTTAGACTTAAAATCATATGTAAATATATCTAAAGCACTAATATATTCTCCAATTGGTCAATTCTTATAATAATAATAATAATAATAATAATAATAATAATAATAATAATAATAATAATAATAATAATAATAATAATAATAATAACAACAACAACAACAACAACGACAATAATAATAATAATAATAAGACTAATAATAATAATAATAATAATAATAATAATAATAATAATAATAATAATAATAATAATAATAATAATAATAATAATAATAATGGAATTATGCGCCTATCATCACCAAACGCTTAAAAGGCATGATTGTCAATTGTATGCAAAGTATGAGGTCAAAAAAAGATTTGATTACAAAGGACACCTTATACGTCAATTAAAAAAAAGGCATAAGTTATAATGAAGATGTCATTTTCAAGATGGTAATCATTCACATGTTTTCCATTTATCACTGAAATTAAATTTATAAAATATACTGATTATTTAAAACGATCCGTAGAGTTCAAATTTAAGTTTTAACAGAGGTTTCATCAAAAAGTTTATGCTCAAAGAATTAGGTTAAATAGTTATATTTTTCATTACTTATGTTTTATTCATAGATTAATCTGTAAGTATTTCGCAATTAATATATTTTAAAATGCATTCTCCGCGATGATTGCAATAAGCATATATGTTGTTATATTGCTTTCTTATTCATTCGTACATCATAAACAAGCAATAACAATAGATTTCTTTTATATCATTATGTCGTTATATTAATTGTTGTTCATATTACCTCCCTTTATTTTAATTTTAAGTTAATCTGTTTCTAATTTAATATGTTGTCTAATATCACAGATGTGAATAGACGTTAAATTAAATAAATAAATAAAACTACAGGGAGTGGGGGAGTAACAGAGCGAGGTTCGCGCATTTGCTCGAACACAGTCATGTTTGCTATATCTCGCCTTACCTCCCATAGATATCACGTCATGGCAACACTGTCCCTGAATGTGTAGCCTACTTTGGTACCGTTCCCGTCACTGACATTAAAACGATAAATCTAGTATTTTTCCAGCTTAGATATCCATTATACTGACATTTCTAATAAAATTTAGTATTGATTGGCCCGATGTCAATATAATGTGACTGAATGAAACGATGCCAGTGCTGCTGCAATCGATGTATGAGTAGAAGCATGTTATCACCTCATGGTATGGGGCGCCATGTGTCCATTTATTCTATGTGACCATTCTATACATAGAATAAATTCTATGCACATAGAAAGCATTCTATACACACAAAAAGCATTCATTAGTTAAAATTCCATTTATAAAAAAGAAACCAATATTGTAAGTCATAGAATAAAATTCTTTGTATAGAATAACATTCTATAATATAGTGTAAAATTCTATGTCCATAATACAATTCTATGTATAGAATAACATTTTATAATAGAGAATAATATTCTATGTATGTAATACAATTCTATATTATAGAATGCACTTGTATGCATAGAATTATATTCTATAACATAGAATGAATTCTATTACAAAGAATGAATTCTATAACATAGAATGAATTCTTTAAAATAAAATAAATTGCATGACATAGAATTATTTCTATACGCATAGAATTCATTCTATAACATAGAATGAATTCTTTAACATAAAATAAATTATATGACATAAAATGAATTCTATGTGCATAGAATAAATTGTATAACATAGAATGAATTCTATAATAAAGAATGAATTCTATATGCATAGAATGAATTTTATAGCATAGAATGAATTCTATGACATAGAATTCATTCTATGACATAGAATGGATTCTATGGGCATAGAATGAATAGTATAACATAGAATGAATAAGATGACATAGAATGAATTCTATGACATAGAATGAATTCTATGACATAGAATGAATTCTATAACATAGAATGAATTCTATAGCATAGAATGAATTCTATGACATAGAATTTATTCTATAGCATAGAATGAATTCTATGTTACAGAATGAATTCTATGTCATAGAATTCATTCTATGCTATATAATTCATTCTATGTTATAGAATTCATTCTATGCTATAGAATAAATTCTATCTCATATTATTCATTCTATGTCATAGAATTCATTCTCATTCTATGTCATATAAATCATTCTATGTCATCTTATTCATTCTATGTTATACTATTCATTCTATGCTATAGAATTCATTCTATGTCATAGAATTCATTCTATGTCATAGAATTCATTCTATGTTATAGAATGAAATCAATATAAAAACTTTTTTTTAAATAGTAAAAACTGGGGCACTGTCAAGGTATAGAGAACATTTTGGGATATGTGATGTTTTGAACATAGCACACTCGTGCAATAATGATTACAGAGCGATTTGTCACTGACATTCAGTTTAGAGTTGACGACATGCAGTGCTTCATCATTTGCGCTCGAAGTGGAAATCGATGAAAGGAAATGTTCTTTTCTTTGCAGAAAGGTTTTACGTCGGAGTTAGAGCATCCAAACGCAGCACAGTACTTCACCATTTTCAAACTCGATCACACTGTGTTATTCCCGCAGCACGTGGCCTTTGTGCATAGCGCCTTTGTGCATAGCGCCCTGGGGGGCCGCTTGGGGTGAAATAGATTTTTTGCAATATTCAGCTTTATGAACCTTTCATTTATTATGTCTCAGAGTTGTATAGCAATATTCGACCTTTAAATATATTAATTATTGCTTTTTATGAGTGTACAGTACGGTTATTTCTTCGGTATTGAGCGAAAAGAACTGATTATTTAATTAGATTGTGTCACTATAAACCCTTACAGAACCTCAGCACATTGTAATGAAAAAAGCAAGCACGCAGGGGCGGAGGGGAGGGGGAGGGTGTGACGTCAATTATTTTTATTGCTAAGTTAGTTAGTTAAAATAGATTAACGTCCCCGGACACATAAGCGTATAGGGGACGGGTGAAACACCACTTAATGGTCCTAATCCCTATTATTGCTAAGCGATCTATTCACACTAATTATACCGTCGAAGTCGTCCGCATCAAGAAACCTAAATGCTTGTTCACGAAATTATGATGTCTGATAAAGCCGCAGAGCGCTTGGTACGTCAGCCATTTCTTCAGTTCTCGCGCGCGTGCTAGGCTCCACGTGTCCCTTTATACGTCACAGCCTCGCTTCACATAGAATGACCTAGTTGCGCATAGAATGAGCATTCTATGTTATAGAATGAACATTCTATGTTATAGAATGGATTCTATGTTATAGAATGAACATTCTAAGTTATACAATGGATTCTATGTTATAGAATGAACATTCTATGTTATAGAATGAATTCTATGTTATAGAATGACCATTCTATGTTATAGAATGAACATTCTATGTTATAGAATGGATCCTCTGTTATAGAATGAACATTCTATGTTATAGAATGAACATTCTATAACATAGAATGCATTCTATGTGCACCAAATGTTAAAAAACAATTCTATGAAAATAGAATGTATTCAGTGTTGCGAATAAAATCCATTTTATGTTAAAAAAATGAATTTTATGTCATACAATTCTTGCTGTGTTTTACAATTAATTCTATATACATATAATTCATTTCATTCACATAAAATTAAAAAACACAACTAATAAATTGTAACAAAATTTAGAATTTAAAAAAAGATATTGTATGACACATCACCACATCGCATCATCACCACATCGATCACATCATCACATCACATCACTGCATCACATTGCTTCATCACCATCATCATGAAAATGCACCACCACATAAAATCACATCATATCAACAAATCATCACATCACATCAGCCGACATCACAGCAGCAGCACATCTTCACATTGCAGCAGACAGCACATATCATGGCATCAGTGAATCACATCACATAATCTAATCACCCCACCCCTCCCACCCATCACATTTGTGGTGCAGTGTGGTGTGATTTAGAGTGATGTAGTGTGGTGATGTGATGTGGTAATGTGTATGTATGTATCTGCAATACAGTTCTATTATGCCTTAAAAGCAGTGAATCAGACCACATCGTCACATAACCTAATCACTCCACCACACCTACCCATCACATTTGTGGTGCAGTGTGATGTAGAGTGATGTGGTGTGGTGATGGGATGTGGCAATGTGTATATCTCTCTGCAATACAGTCCCATGCCATAAAAAATGTTCTCTATACCTTGACACTGCCCCAGTTTTTACTATTTAAAAAAAAGTGTATATATTGATTTCATTCTATAACATAGAATGAAGTCTATGACATAGAATGAATTCTATGACATAGAATGAATTCTATGACATAGAATGAATTCTATGACATAGAATGAATTCTATAGTATAGAATGAATAGTATAACATAGAATGAATGAGATGACATAGAATGAATTCGATGACATAGAATGAATTCTATAACATAGAATGAATTCTATAGCAAAGAATGAATTCTATGACATAGAATTTATTCTATAGCATAGAATGAATTCTATAGCATAGAATGAATTCTATAGCATAGAATGAATTCTATAGCATAGAATGAATTCTATGACATAGGATTCATTCTGTAACATAGAATTCATTCTATGCTATAGAATAAATACTATGTCATAGAATTCATTCTATGCTATAGAATTCATTCTATGTTATAGAATTCATTCTATGCTATAGAATAAATTCTATGTCATAGAATTCATTCTATGCCATCTTATTCATTCTATGTTATACTATTCATTCTATGCCTATAGAATTCATTCTATGTCATAGAATGAATTCTATGTCATAGAATTCATTCTATGCTATAAAATTCATTCTATGCATATAGAATTCATTCTTTATTATAGAATTCATTCTATGTTATACAATTTATTCTATGCACATAGAATTCATTTTATGTCATATAATTTATTTTATGTTAAAGAATTCATTCTATGTTATAGAATGAATTGTATGCACATAGAATAAATTCTATGTTATAGAATTCGTTCTTTGTAATAGAATTCATTCTATGTTATAGAATATAATTCTATGCATACAAGTGCATTCTATAATATAGAATTGTATTACATACATAGAATATTATTCTCTATTATAAAATGTTATTCTATACATAGAATTGTATTATGGACATGGAATTTTACACTATATTATAGAATGTTATTCTATACAAAGGATTTTATTCTATGACTTACAATATTGGTTTCTTTTTTATAAATGGAATTTCAACTAATGAATGCTTTTTGTGTGCATAGAATGCTTTCTATGTGCATATAATTTATTCTATGTATAGAATGGTCACATAGAATAAATGGACACATGGCGCCCCATAGGTAGTTGTCGCAAGATGACTAGTTTTACCCTGCTTACTTTACGGTATAGCCTTGTTTAGTCATTGTAATCTTAGAATGTTAATGTTAGGCTGCAGCAGACGAGGGAAGTAATCAGGCGTAGCAATAGTATAACTGAGGTACACACACTGCGAGCTTGACGCAAACAGTGTAGTGACGTCAGCACTGTGTGGGCTGAATCGGCAGGCAATGATATCATCGTAGCTACGTTAGGCGAGTCCATTATCCGCCAATGAGAACACAGTTTATAATGGACTCAACCAGGTCTGGCTGATTCAAATAGAGAGATAGAACGGCAGTCGAGTTTGAGACGAGGAGCAGTAACTAGCTACACAGTTAGCAGTAAAATCTCTCCACTCATAGACCAGGAAGCGCAGCAGGACTTTTGAATCTTAGAATTCAATCAAGTAGCCACGAGCCTGACTTTGTCAAACAGGTAAATGAACATACTTCTGTTTCATCGTGATATATTTATATTATTGTTGAAATTATGGTTGTGGAATTTGATATGCATAGATTTGAATTGTTCGTCCAACGTTGCGTGACCACGTGGCGAAACACGACCGGTTGCGCCGCCATGTTGTATACCTGACGGAACCACTGTTGTTTAACCTAAATGTATGTTTGCAGACCAGTGGCTGTAACAGTGAATGTTTATAATATTATTAATTCTTTATGTGTATAGTTAGCCACAATTTATATTTATGTATGTATAGGAAATTAGAGGTGAGATTCCAGTGGACCACGGACGTAGCAGAATGTTCGTCGCTAATGTATAGGCCTAGAGATGTGGAGCTATCACTGAGGGCTACTTTGGCTTTCAGTGAGACCTATTATTCAAGGTTGTGCAGAATTTCGTCTCTTATGTTACAGACGAACAGGCGAGATATAACGTGCGCCCAACTCCACAGAAAACACGAGTTGCAGGCTGTTTAGCCTCTACAGCACAAGACTGAGAGAGCTCACCTGGAAAACACTCTCCAAGACAACACAGATTGTCAAGGAACCAAACTACACGACGACCCAGCGTGTACCAGAAGCTACCTCATCAAAGGGCTTCAAACCACAAGCTAAGTGCCCAGGAATCAGTGCACTTAAACTGGTAGCAAAAGGACCACAGTAGTCCACTCTTCAGAAAATAGTAAAACGGACCACAGTAGTCCAATCTTCATGAACTCTAGTAGCCAGTGCCCTATGAAGACATAACAGCTGCCTAGACTCTCAGCGATCGAATTATTTGTATTGACTTATGACTTTTTAAGGTAGATTAGTACATCGAAGATATTGTATAGAGTAGAAGAAATAAATGTGTGATTTTAACTGTTATCAAGTGGCTGGACTACATATGATTCATAGCCGTGTGAAAGCCAGTGTGACAGTGATCTTTTACCATTTTTCTATCTATCTCTTTACCCCAGCCTTAACACAGACCGAGCTAAACAAATAAATTTATTAAAGTAATTCACCGGGTGACTAACTAGCAGTTCCCATAGAATAAAGCATGAGGGTTACAGCATTCCATTGTGCAGAGCCCAGCACCCCATAAACCCCACTTGACACTAGTCCACCTTTCCAGAAGACTGACCCGTTGGGCAGACCACACCACTAGCCCTATGATGAAACTGTAGCTTCACAGAATTATCAATGAGCGAACCATTCCAAGTGATATTTGAACTTTTAAGTTAGTATCGTGATTAGCAGATCTTGTATAGAGTAGAGGAAATAAATGTGTGATATTTACTGTTAACAAGTGGCTGGACTACCTTTGTTTCATAGCCGTGTGAGAGCTAGTGTGACAGTGATGTTTTACCATTTTCTTTCTATCTTTGTACCCCAGCCTAACACAGACCGAGCTAAACTTATAAATGTATTAAGATGAGTCACCGGGAGATTTACTAGCGATCCCTATCGACGAAGGACGAGTGGGTAATAGCATTCCATTGTGCAGAGCCCAGCAACAATAGACCCACCGTCACAATCACCAACAACGAATTAAGTCCGACAGATCATCATACATACAAGCACAACATGATGACATGCTCACAGCAGTGAAGAAACCGATGGTATGGCCACGTAACCAGAGCATCAGGCCTTGCAAAAACCATCCTGCAAGATACGGTGCAAGGAGGCAGAAGAAGAGGGAGACAGAAAAAGAGGTGGGAGGACAACATTCGAGAATGGACAGGTTTGACACTGAGCGAAGCCATGCGGGTTGCTGAGAACAGAGAATGGCGTACGCTGGTTAAACGTTCATCTGTGGTGCCCCAACGACCTTTTAGTTACGGGATAGGATAGGGTAGGGTAGGATAGGCTATTGTACCGGTGAGCACGTGAGCATTTGTATTTAACATAGCTAGGTGTGATGTTAGTGGTGATGATAAAGTAACAAACAACGCCGTGTTGTGCATCTCGGTTTGGGCGAGAAAGAGACATTCGAAACAGCTCTCAACCAACATAAAATAACCAACAAAAACAACAAGAACAACAATAATCACAACATAGAACGTTCGCTGGAGGTGAACACAACCGAGCCCCGCCGCAAGGGAGGTCATTCATCGGCATCGACCACGAAGATCGAAAGTCGTCGCAAGCGGAAAACCGAATGTAAAACTAAAAGCACGGCGTTTTTCTAAAAATACGATGGCATAACGGAAAACGGGCAGTAATATCAGAATGGGAGGGGTTGCAGTGTTGATAAAGCTGTCCGTGCTAACTGCAGTGGTTGCGATAGTTTGGCGAATTGTACAATCCTACAGGCGCCTGCCTCCAGTTGTAGAAGGATTTTTTTTGCCTGAATACAGACCAGTTGCAGAACTTTTCAGGTAAGTTTCTTTCGCCTTAAAAATAAAACAGCGAGTGGTTGTTGTGGGTTTATTTGTGTAAACGTCTGATACATGCATGTTAATGTCCTTCATGCTCTAGCAAAGAATCTACACTTTTACAGAATAAATAAATTAGCAATTTCATCTGCTTTAGCACATCATGCAAACTTGTTTGCAATGCAGTCTGCCAGATTTAACATGATACCTACCATGGGCAGATGAGCAATTTTATAATGAGATTAATGAAAAACCAAACGAAATAAACAAACAAACAAAATCAATTAATGTAGAATAAAACATATTTACTTAATTAATTTGTTCAATTTATGTCAGGAAATATGTGGCAGATGGCACAGAACATGGAGGGTCATTTGCTGTGTATCATAAAGGTCAACCGCTGATTGAGCTGTGGGGTGGATATGCAGACCCTGAGAGCAAGCGGCCATGGAGAGAAGATACAGTCACCATGGTCTGGTCATGTGCCGAAGGAGCTGCTGCAATTGCTGTTGCAAAGCTAGTTGAAAGGTATTGTTTAATTCATTTCTCATAAATATTCAACTAGTTTAATTCAGTTCAAGATGACCTTTCAGTGCTCTGGCATGCCATCTGCCTCCTTCTTATGGAGAATTTTTAGAGTCGCTCTGGAGACCACTCCATTGAAATGATTGTTGGTCTGGCTGAAGGTGGCTCTTTCTTGAACTCGTAAGTGTTGACCAATGCCCTCTGGCACATTACCCTTCATTAGTAAAAGACATTACTCTTTCTTGAAGCTGTTTGGTGCTGTGATGTTGTGGCTCATTGATTGTCTGCAGTGCCTTGAGTGTCTGAGCACTTCAGACTTACCAAGGATCAATACTTCTGTGATATTTAGCATGCCTGCAAATCGGTAAGCTTATTCATTTTCTTTTCTTTCTGCGTGTCCATATGACCTGATCAAGCTTGATGCCTATTCAACCATTTCCCCTCTCTTTCCTCTTTCTAACTTGAATTATGAATGGACAAATATTGCATGGTCAGGGTAGTTCATAGTATGCGAGGGTGGTCCAACAAGTACTTAGCCTACAAAAGAAAAAGTGGCGATTTATTTTTAAATATAGTCTCCTTTTAGTTTGATACACTTGACCCAGCGATGCTCCAACTTCTTTAGCCCGTCTGAAAAATAAGTTTTCTTGAGGTCTGCAAAGTAGGTCTCCATGGAGGCGATGACCTCCTTATTCGACTCAGATTTCTGCCCGGTGAGTGACTTTTTCAAGTTTGGAAATAAAAAGAAGTCGCACGGGGCCAAATCTGGAGAATACGGTGGATGGGGCAGCAGGTCGTAGCCCAATTCGACCAATTTGGCCATGGCGAGGGCGGAGGTGTGAGCCGGTGCATTATCATGGTGGAAAAGCACTTTTTTCTAAAATCCGGGGACACGCCCGCTTCCACACGAAGTCAAAATAAAAATATGAGTCCGATCCGGCTGAAATTTCCACAACTTAGCCGTCTACAAGAATGTACTACATAGTAAATTGCTCTCGCGATACTGGTGCCATTGGGTGGTGAGGCTAAGTACTTATCGGACTGTCCTCGTATATCAGGTACAACTATAAGTGTAAGCTCTACCAAGTGTCTTTTGTTGTTGTGTTATTTTTCAGAGGTTTGCTTGATTACAAAGCAGAGATAAGGCTGTACTGGCCAGAGTTTGCACAGAATGGTAAAGATAACATCACTGTGAGCATGCTTCTGAGTCACCAGGTAAGAGCTAGAATAAACATTTAAATATTCCACTTTATTCTCATAAGTTATACATTTGTTAAATTTTTATGTGGTTCAACAAAGAGATTTTTAATGTCTTCTCTTAACCCTTTTCCCGTCAAGTCCGCGCATGTCACTCGATGTTATTTTTGGACTAGTCACCAGATGTCCGCTGGCAAAACAACCCAAACACATGCTCCATTAGGCGGCTTCCACTGCTGTATAGATCAATAAATAGCATCGTCTTGTGAATCGTTGTCTTTATGAGATTTCCTGTTCTTTCTGGTGGTGTGCAGCACATGGTGGATCGTTTTTAAAAAACGTGCACTGAGAATGTTTGAAAATCAGTAATCTCTGTGACAATGTTTTGAGGAATGATACAAGCAGCCATTACAGACAGTGATGATTCAGACAGTGTTTTTGAGAGATTCAATGAAGGCAATCTTGTGCAAATTGATCCAAGCAAGGACAGCTACTTGTATATTGATTTTGAAGCATTGGAGAGTGATTTGAGTGATAGTGATGTGGACACATTGGTTTTTAGTCGATAATACTGTGCCACTGTGTTTGTTTATTTTTCTTCTGTTTTTCAGTTTGGAATTTTTTAATGGATTTATGTGCAAGGCACTCACAACAAATCGTGCATCCCATGAAAGAAAAAAGTCATCTTGAATTTAATACAATTGGTTTAAGTTCAATATTTGTTGTTTTAGATTAAAATCATTCTTTTTTTTTTTCTTTTTTTTTTTTTTTGGGGGGGGGGGGGGGGGGATGTATTATGCGAAGTTGCCTCTCTTGGCTGCATTTTTCTCAATAGGCAATGTGAGGGAGGTCTGCCTAAAAAAAGGGTTAATTAGCTGCTAGATCTATTACCTGACATAAAAAACAACCTATGGTGTACCCTGTAAAAGTATTTTGTTTGTATTCCATGATTATTTCCCATTCCCAATCTACGGCTGTGTCTACCAGTTTGAACAAAGCAGTTTAATGATTCAACGTGTTGCCAAAGTTATGCTCCTAATTAAACAAAATCAAAACACAAAACATAATTACACACATATACACAAAAGAGAGAATTAGAGCACTGAGCATTTGATGCAGTTTAACATTTATAGAAAAAACAATAACAAGAACATCAATAAATCAAAAACACTTACATAAAAAATAATATTGTCTGATTATGGAGTCACCATTATTGGTTGTAAAATGGCCACACATTTTCAGGCTGGCTTGCATACTCTTGGCAACAAATCTTTGTCATTGCTTGACTACAAAAACGATTGGCCAAAAATGAAACAGTACATGGAAACTGCACCTCCAGATTTTCCACCAGGTAAGTAAGGGTTAATTAATATACTTTGTGATGGATAGAATAACCCACTGAACATGTGTTTGGGATATATATGATATCAGTATTAATTGTCACTTTTTTTTATTCACCACTTTAAACATGCTATAGCAGCATTGTTATTAGCAGTATATATAAGATTTCAGTCATTTATGCATTTATTTATTGAGTAACAAAAAAGTTAAGAGTAGATGCCTAAGAAAAACACAGAGCTGTGAATATTTCTATATTGTGAAAATTATTAGGCACTATAATTTATAACAACATTCATTCATTTGTTGTCTTGACTTTGCAAGCCTAGTTCTTGAACAAATGATTTTGTTTAACTCTAATAACACCGTATGCCATATGTTCCTTGAATAACACACTCATTCAGTATCGAACTTCTAAAATAGAGTGTAAGTTTAATTATTAAAATTCATTTCTATACATTGCCTGAAAACACACTGTTATATTTGTAAGATATAACTTTTTATTACTGATTGTCATGATTTATACATCTAGGAGACCAAAAGGTAGTGTAAAATACTGAAAGTGAGTAACAGTCACTTACCTCACCCACAAATTACTTACTTATGTACTGATGTGTGTCATTGTTTTTTCTTTATCGTTTATGAATTTATTTTATTATTATTTTTTTTTTAAAATATTATTTTTTGCCTTCCAAGGTTCAAAGGTTGCATACCAGTCCTTCACATTTGGCATGTATGTAGATGCATTGATCCGTCTAGTTGATCCACAGCATCGCAACCTTTCACAGTTTTTCCAGGAAGAAGTTGCTATACCACATGGTAATGACTAGTGCATTCCTTATTTAAATTATAAACAAAACTTGTATTGTTTGTTTCTGTAATCTGAATAGAAAATTGCCCTTCTTGATTGTCATATGGGCTTTGGCCTGGTGTAAATACATTCCCTAAGGATCAATTGAGTCATGTGGAATTTGCCCTTATTTGTCATATGGGCTTTGGCGTGGCATAAATACATTCCTTAAGGATCACTTAAGTCATATGGAGTTTACCCTTCTAGTTTGTCATTTTGACTTTGCCCTTTTAGTTTGCCATATGTTTTGTTTTATTAATTAGAATTTTTAAAATGTTATGAATCCAGTAAGTTCTGTTTCAGGCATTGATTTCTTTGTTGGGCTTCCAAAGGCTTTGTACTTTAGAGCAGCTCGTATGTTTTCGCCACAGCCATGGGATTGGTTTATGCTTCTCCTAGACCCTGACCACCACCCTCTCATCTACACTATGATGTTTCAAGGACCTCTGTCTCTCTTTACTCGGTCCTACAGGGTTTTGAACTTCTTTGAGTCTGCTGTAAGTTAACATTTTTCATGGTTTTTGTTATTGTAAAATCAAGGATATTAATTTAATTAGTAGTTAGAATTTTCCATGATCTAAAAGCTACTGTATTTTACTGACTACAAGGCAATACTTTTTTCTTAGACTTATAATGCATTGCATCTAATATGTGGCTAAAATCTGGATCCTATAAACAATGACTAACTAACTAATCTGGCCGAAAGAAGGCAAGACTCATAATTGTATCGAGGTTGTTTTCATATCAGGTAAAATTACATTCTAGGAGACAATTTTGAAAATTGTATGTAACAACACTTTAAATATGAAATATATTTTGGGCTTTTCAGAATATGAAAGTGTGATGTGAGTGTGTATGGGTCCGATTTCAAGTTTGTGTATATTTGGATATTTGGCAATTTCAGCCTCTGTTGCGCTTTTCTGCAGGAACGAAAGTTTAGTTTTACATTTGTGTTTAATTGTTTTTGTGCAACTGATAGCATTCTAAACGTTATGAATTGTTGAAATTCGATTTTTGTTAAGTTCAGGGTAAGGTGTTTTGGGGGTAGGATATGTCTAATAATGTTTATCTCCTTGTAATCTGTAAAATATGGTAATCTAAAGATTGGGTCATCTATAAGTTTGAAACATGTCCTTTTTGACTCACATGCTTGTAGCAATGCAAGTCTATGTATTCACCTCTCCAAACAAAAAAAATCAGATTTGTGCAAATCTGTGCAAGATGAGTCCTAAATAACCCCAAAATAATATTTCTTTTAAAATGTATTTTTTTTGTCCGTTTATCTGTCTGCCATCTGCTTGTGCAAAACTTGCAAGTGGCATAATTTCTCAGAACCTATTTCATCTATCGCAAAAAAAACTGTGTAGGATGGTGTATACCCCTTAGATCTCAGAAATGATCAGTGAATGAATGACTTGACTTCAAGGTAAAGGTCAAATGACAATGTTTCACAAAATCTAATTTTTTAAAATAAGTTATTCATATTGATCTTACGATTCTTTGATGCGTGATAGATAGATATTACATATTATGCAAATTTTGTCTACCTTGCTCCAAGGTCAAGGTCACTGAAGCTGCCCAAAGTTGGCTCATATGGGTACTGACCCTAAACTATGAGAGATGAAAAGTCCAAACTTGTTATATGTAGAGATAATAGATTGATCTTTAATATTTATTATGGTTTAGTGTTGATCTTGAAGGTCAAAATCATTTTAAGCCCTACAAAAACATTTTTAAAAATGTTTTTCTATAGTGGAAGTTTTTTATTTGACACATAGTATGCATCAATCAACATTGGGTTATTTGAGCATCAGAGGTCATGTGAAGGTCAAGATCATCCCAAGGTCAAGGTCATTGAAGGTCAGTGTCAACCAAGGTCACCGTTTTTTGGCATAATACCACTTCCAGTAATTCATTTTGATCATATATTAATGTCCATTTGGAGCCCGAAGTCAAGTTCATCTCAAGATCAAGATCATTGCAAGATCGAAGTCAGTATTACTATGCATTTTACTGCCACAGTTTCAGTTTTTCTGGACAATCATTTTGATGTAGAGTCTTGCAAGTTTCATAAAGAACATGTGAGTCATACATATTGACTTTGGCCTTCTAGTTTGTTTTTTAATCAACAAGGAGAAAGAAATGTGAATAGGTCCTGTATTTAAAAGACCATGCACATTGTACTCTTTCAAGTTGTTTGTAAGTTGAACAGTTTCTTTTTTTTTCCTCAAGAAAGTGAAAAGGGAGCTAGAAATAGGTTTAGTTAAAGCCCAGTTTGTGGATGGGATTTGATCAAACAACTCCGGATGTGACATATAATTTACTATAGGCTGTACTAGCCAATGAATATCTGGCTCTGCTATACTATGTTATAGGATAGGATAGGATGTCAGGGTGTAAACATACAATTTTCAGAAATGTTTGCAGAATGTTTTGACTATATACTCGTATCTCATCCCTCCCACTTTTTTCACTGATGCTGGTTAGGATTGAACCCATGTCTCCTGGTTTGGAAACACCGAAAACCCTGCACTGTGAAACTAACACTCTTTCTCGATGCCAACATGGCCCTATTTGACAATCTCATACAATATTGTTGGAGAATCCTCTGGGTTTGTACATGACTGTCATTATTACTACATTTGAATGTGCTGACTATAAAATATAAGATAATTACAATTATGCAATGGTAGATCCAAGATGTATACCGTGGTAGTTTGTGTTATTTTGGGTTTGTTTTAGCAAGAAATTCTGAATGATCCACACCACATGGAAGTCGGTCTACCATCTCTAATGGGTTACAGCTCTGCGAGATCACTGGCTAAGCTGTATTCCATATTGGGAAATGGTGGGTCAGCAAAAGGATTGAGACTACTGCCTGAAGAGCTTGTAAAAATGTTCAGCTTCTCAATCAATGAAGGCTTACCAAGGGACGATGACATTTTCAGTTTGTCATACTCCTACGGATTTGAAGTTACCAAGAATTCTGTTGTAAGTATCCCGACAAATTTTTATGGACATTATAATTTGTTGTTGTTGTTGACACCCTTCGGAATTAATTTTAACGCTGTTGCTATAAACTTTAACTTGACACCGTTCCGGAATTAATTTCAACGCTGTTGCTACGAACTTTAGCTAAAGGGAGGCCATAAAGGATTGTAGATTGCATACACACCTTCCACATCGTTGTCTCCCTTGAATAGACTGGTTCCATTTGAGCAGTCCAATACCTCGCATCTTTATACGTATTTGGGTAAGTGTGTAAGGTTAAAGAATGATCAGGGCATTTATTTCCTTAACAGCAATAAGGAGATACAACTTTGTTATTGTAAATAAATAAGTAAATAAATTAATAAAAACGAACAACTCCTCATTTTCTGTTCTGTTTTCAGGGAGATCAGGTGTTTGGACACAGTGGATACGGAGGCCAACAGGCCAAAGCTGATGTGAAGAATAATGTTGGGATTTCTTATACCACAAACCACCTCTCAGCCACACGTGTTCGACCACCTAATCATTTTCTGCAAATGGAAAAAACTTTTTATGAATGTTTACTAAAGAGTACATTGAAAACTAAAACCAAAGAAGGCAAATAAGTGAGAAAACAGTGTATGAATCAGACTGTAAACATGATTCCACACTGTCCTTGTTCTTTCATTACTGCAGCACTGTTCAAACTCTAATATTTATCCTTCTGGCACTGTTTCCAAAGTTTTGGTATCACTTTATGAAGTTCCCAATGACGGCCTAGTAGCGCCATAATCCAGTTACCAGGATCATGAGATACTTAAAATTAACATGTGTTCTGTGTAATTTACAGAGATAACGGTAATCCACAATGTTAGTTAATAAATATCGGTATTTGCTACGTCTTCCTAGAGCCAAAACCTGATAATTACAAATTTCGAGTAATAATAACAATCATCGTGAGATAGTTACAATTATTATGAAATAATTACAACTGTCACAAAAAATTACAAATATCTTTGCGTGATTAAGTTTAATTTTCAGTTCTGGCTTTAGCAATCCATCTGGAAATGTGCCAGGCACTGTTCACAGCCAACCTTAGGTTTTGGCGCTACTAAAGCGTGGCCAAAACTAAAAATGAGTGATTAACACTGTGAATTATCTGTTTCTCTGCACGTGATAATTACAATTTTAAGTTTTGGCGCATTTCCAAGCAGCTTGCTAGAGCCAAAACTGAAAAAAAAGTTCAATGATAATTGTATTTATCCATTGATACTTATAGTTATCCCATGATACTTGTAATTATCCCATAATATTTGTAATTATCAGGTTTTGGCGCTATTAGGCCGTCATAGTTCCCCTTACGAATTTACTCTCACTGCGGCAAACAGAACACCCTTTCTCTCCTTGTTACTATAGCGACCTGTCTGGTCCGGTCAGCTACAGTGATTGGAGTAGACATTCCTTGATTACAGTGCGTGTTGTGGTAGTGACACCGTGCTAAATAGATGTTTTTCTTTTTAAATAAAATGATCTTATCTGTCCTTATTAGTAATTTTATGTAAATCGTTTGTATATTTTATGTAAATTTATGATATTTTTAGAATGTCCGGTGTCAGTGATTGGAGCGAGTGCCTTTGTTGTGTTTGTCTGCGTCCTGATAGTAAGTGAAGTATGTAAATGAGAGATTTACTAGTGGAGAGAGAGAGAGAGAGAGACAGGATAGATAGAGATAGAGAATTCTCTTATATAGCGCACTTACAAGCTCAGAGAGCTTCTCAAGGCGCTGGCACAGTGTATGTGTGTGTCGCCGTAGCGACAAGTGACATGTGTAAAAGGAAGTGAATGAATAATAATTGGCATTTTAAAGTTATTTCATATTTTATTCCATATCGCTGATGCTCATTGCAAAATGAACATCCTTGTGTATATGATGAGGATAATAAAGTGATTCTTACATTGGCTCAGTAGTTTAAGGGACAGCGAGAAAATTAAGCATTGACTGTTGAGCAATATGTGTACAGGCAGTAGTTGGAAGCTGGTGAAAGGCCTGAAATGCTGGGGTCTGGTCTGTGCACGCAATCATTCAATTGCAGAAACTTTAAAGATCCTGACCCTCATGTCCAAGATGGGTCAATGCCAACTACACAAATACCCCCAACGAGCCCTAGGCCTCTTTGTCCCAAGCACCTGTCACCCATTAAGGTGGTGCTCAATAGTCTGGGTGTCGGACGATACGCCTAAAGGGCTGTTTCCTTTTGTACGACACGATGCGACACGACACGACAAAACTCAGCTGCGATTATTCGGATGCGAATACTCGGACGACAAAATCGTGTTGCGTGTTTCCATTACATGCGATAAATCGGCCCGACAAAAAATAAACCCCGCGCTTTTTTTGTTTACAAAATGGCACCGGTTGCTTCCAAGATTGATGTGCTCAGTGCTTGCCACCGCGACAACACTGTCGTGGTGGTAGCCATCGCTCTACTGGCGTTGACACAGATAAAGCCAGCGAAGAAGAAAAGAAAGCACAGATTTTGGGTTCACGAAATTCTGAAAAAAAGATTAGAACAAGGAGCTTTTCGTTTGGCTACGGAGTTAGTAATTCATGACTCTAAGTTCAAAGAATTTCTGCGCCTGACAAGGGAGCAATTTGCTGTCGTGCTGCATCTTATTGAAGGCGACCTGGAGCGAACGAGCTCTGTCAGAGTGCCCATATCTCCCCGTGAACGCTTGACGGTCTGCCTGAGGTAAGTTCTCAATCATTAATTGTATTTAAAGAATCGATCCCGCAGTGGGGTACTGCAGCTTTTGAAATTAAAGGCCCCCCCTCCCCCCCTTCACGAGTAGGGTGAAGAGTTTACTCTCTCCTCTCTATTGGTTCGCGCCCCCATCCCACCCCTACCCCTATATTATGACGGCTTACTGATGTCAAAAGCACATAATTATAATTATGTTAACATAATTATAATTATGTTGACATAATTATAATTATGTTAACATAATTATAATTATGTGCTTTTGATATCAGTAAGCCGTCATACTATATCGCCCTTCACTCCCAAACTGAAACACGCTGTCTATGCCTGTGTTTCGCATTGCCAGGCGATTCAATCTACGTTTGAATTGTTATTTGTCTGCAGATACTTGGCAACAGGGGAGAGTTACCGGTCATTAGCTTTCCAGTTCCGGATTGGTGTCACCACGGTCAGCAGGATAGTAGCGGAGGTTTGTGAGGTCTTGTGGATTCACCTCTCTCCTGATTATTTGGCAGCGCCGTCGACGAGCTACGACTGGCTCCTTGTGGCTGAGAATTTTGAGAAGAAATGGCAGTTTCCACATTGTCTCGGAAGCCTTGACGGCAAACATGTCGTCATGAAAGCCCCAGGAAATTCAGGGTCCCTGTACTTTAACTACAAGGGGACATTTTCCCTTGTACTTATGGCCCTTGTAGACGCCAATTTGCGATTTCTTGCTGTTGACATCGGCGCCTATGGCCGCAATAGCGACGGCGGTGTTTTGTCACGATCGTCGATGGGGAGGGCGTTCTCAAAGAATGCTCTCAACTTTCCTGAGGACTCGCCCTTGCCAGGTGCCCCAGGACTGGGGAAGCTGCCATATGTCATTCTTGCCGATGAGGCGTTTCCACTGACCACATACATGATGAGACCGTTCCCTGGAAAACGTACGTCACTGGCGCAAAAGTGTTTCAACTATCGCCTCTCACGCGGCAGAAGGATCGTTGAGAACGCCTTTGGCGTGTTGGCAGCGAGGTGGCGTGTGTTCCACACGAAAATAGCAGTCCAACCAGCAACAGCACGAAGCATCGTGAAAGCAACCCTTGTGCTTCACAATATGCTTCAAGCCCAAACTACACCAGCGCAAGTCACCTGCCTCCTGGAGGAGGTGAGGGGGGTGCCCATTCAAGGTCTGGTCAGCATTCAACGCACCGGAAACCGAGGAGCGCGCCAGGCTGTCCAGGTGAGAGAGCTCTACATGGACTACTTCACAAAGTACTGTCCGGTGCCGTGGCAGTTGAACCACGTCCAACGGGGAAGTCTTGGCCTAGACGACCAGTAGAGCAGTTCAAATCCCAAAGCCGACCTCTCTCGTCTTGGATTCTCTATTACCACCGATCGATGGTGTGTGTGTGTGTGTGAGACAGAGAGAGAGATTGACAGAGAGAAAGAGAGAGAGAGAGAGAGAGAGAGAGAGAGACTGACAGAGAGAGACCTATGGTGGGCGTTTCAGACGGTCACCCATCCAAGTCATAACGGTCGTGTCTAATGTTGCTTAACTTCAATTCAGCATATAAGTAACGTAGTGAAACCACAGGATGTTCAAGTGGGTGTGTGTGTCGGAGTGTTTTGTGTTTTTTTTTTCTTTGTCGTTTTTATTTTTTATTTTATCACAATATACTGTACCTGGCCCTGTCATTGTAGGCATCCAAAAAGCTTAGCGTCGACGCCCATCTCTAATGCTTTTGTGGCTTGGCACCCGCCCCACTACGCTTTTCTTTTTCTTTTTTATTTCTGGTGTAGGAATCGCGAAGGGGTGTGGGGGTGGATGGGTGTGTGCGTTTGCGACAACTCATACATGTAAGAGTACTAAGCAAAGTTCAAAGTTTTATTCAATTTCAAGTAGAGTGCATACACAAATAAACATGAACAACATTAGCCCGAACATTGTGCACTAGGTGTCTCCATGAGTAATGTCTATGGCCTGTACAGTTCTGTCATTGCCATGCCATAGGCAACACTAATGGAGGCACTTTCTTCACTTGTAACAGTGCATGCAGGAACAGTCTGTGTCACTGTCAGAGGCAGGGGGGTAATGGGGATAGTGAGAGGGGTGTTCTCAGCATTGAAAAGCAGCTGTTGCACTTGGACTTGAACAAGGGCCTGAATGTTGAGAGGCAACATGCGCACTCTGGACGCGCAACTGTCGAAAAATTTATCCAAGGCGTCTCCGTGGGCATTTACTAGGTGGCTTTCAATCACCTTTTGGCTGTTGCTGTGGCCGACGAGCAAATCGTCAATCGCTTTAAATACCTTGGTGCTTTGGTTCTCTTCTCCTGTCTGCCGGCTGCGTTTGGCACCACTATGAGTCGGACCTCTCGGCTTACGGGGTGCAGGCGGTGGCATTATGGTCCTTTCGCTGCTCCTGATAAAAAAATAAGTTAATTTGTAATGTTACGTGTAAAATCATAAACAATAAATAGTGGAAAAAAGATGCGATGCAGGAGCCTGATTTGACGAGGTCCGGACACTGATTCTAACGTACCACTCAGTTTTCTGAGCGGTAGAAGCGGAATCTAATTTATAAACTGTATATTTATAAATATTGGTATATAATTATCTATTTTCTAAAGTAATGCAGTGTAAATACTAAGTGCACTTAAGTAATATCAAACTTTTGAACAATGTACAAGTACAGTGTATCCCGCCTTCACTATGGATTTAGTCATGTACCTCGCGCACTAATAATAATAATAATAATAATAATAATAATAATAAAAACAATAATAATAATGCATTTTTCCTGGGAAATTTATTCAGGTCGCCTCTTGTAAAGCGCCCGTACGTCTGGGCGCGGCCGGGATTCAATAACCAGACCTTTGGATCTGGAGCCAGTGTGCTATGACTGTTAGTTATATCCAGGTGGATTCTATGCTGTTCTCTTTCTTGTGTGTGCGTGTCTGTGTGTGCTCTCAACCCCACCCCTACCCAGCCATCCCCCCTTCACTAGAGGCTAATTATGTTGGAACAACAACTACAAACCAAACAAGCAGTAGAAGGAGGGCGACACATTTGAGAAGTTCTAAGGTAAATGGCAAGCTACCTGTCACTAAGCGCATCAGACTCAGGCTCAACATCCTCCTCGCTGTCCTCTTGAAGCTCGATCTGGCTGCTCTGGCTGCTTAGGCTGCTATCATCGTCGATGTTGGAGTCCGTGCTGCAAAATAAAAATGTGTTCGAGTCACTGTACTGGGTGTGTGTGCATGTGTGTTGGATGAAGTGACATTTTCTTGCGGGGTTGGGAGTGGGTGGGTTGGTTAATTATTGTGGTTCGAATTGTGGGCCTACCGTACATGCAGGGAGGATATCCGAATGTCAGGTCATTTCAAAATATCTGATGCTGTCATGCGGCATTTGCTACAACACAATCCACTATGTTAAACCTTTTTTTGTCGACGCGGCATAGGACGCGACAAACATTGTCTCCAGACTGGACCTCAGACAAAGGGTTATAAAAAAAAGACCAGTAGGGGCACGTACCCATTCACAGTAAGTGAACATCGTCAAAACCCCGCTTCGTGTTTAAGTACTAGTAGGGGTGTGCGTGTTTCTGGTTTAGTTTTACTGATTTGTCACTAAAGGCCTACTGTACCTGGCGTTGTCACTTGGGCAATCCTGGAGAAAACGGAGGGTGCCTGCCCACCTCCAAGGCTTTGGTTGTTTCGCGCCCGCCCCGCTGCGTTTTTCTTGCTCCTTTTTGTTGCGGGCGTACGTATCCCGTAGGTTCTTCCATTTTTTTTTAACGACTTCTCCTAAGGAGAAAAAAAAAGAAAAAAATTAACAGAAGGAATGTTTTGTTGTTTATTGTGTGTTGAGTACTACCATTTGTAACCATCGTGCTGTTTCCATTTTTGGTAGGCTAGAAAAGCAGAGGCAATACGATTTACCACTTGAAGCCCAACATCATTCAACCATATCAAATTTCGATCGAAGCATTCGTCGTTAATGATCTTCAATCTTGATTTGTAGGTCAGTTAACAGATACATTTAGCGAAAGCTTATCAATGGAAAAGAAACAACGACCCGGCCAAAAATCTAATTTTTCAACTTCAGATCTAATCTGCGAAAATAAAGACAAATAAATACGTACCATCGATACCGTGCTTGTTGATTTGTGTTGCAATGCTAGCCCAGAAATTGGAGCAGAACTGCTGGTCTCGATGCCTGGCATCGCTGGCATCGTAGATGGCTGGCTGGCCTCGCACAGCCTCAATAATTAGTTCTATCTCTTCTGTAGAGAATGCAGTAGCCGGCATTTTGGATGCAAAAGTATTCCAAACTCTCAAGGAAATGACGTAAAAGACTGTGCCACGCCCATTTTGTCGCGCGAAGAAATTAGAAAATTCGCTCCAGTAGGCGAAAAAATAAATTTCGCCGACGACAGAAAAAAATTCGCTTTTCGCTTCGCGTCGCGTCGCCTGAAAGGAAACACCCGTTCTTTATTTCTATGATACCGATTTTTTCTTTCGCGTCGCGTCGTCTCGCTTAGCTTCGCGTCGCGCAAAAGGAAACAAGCCTTTAGGCAGTAAATGGGCGTCTCAGGTGGCTTGAGTGAGATCCTGTATCAGCCAGCGCCTTGAACATCTCTTGAGCTTGAAAAGTACGATATAACAATGGTTAATAAAATAAGATGATGTGCTCTAAAATAATGCTTCAGAGTGAAGCACTGTGGCTGTTGATTTCTTACACTGATGATGTTAAACACCTGTATATCAACATTTTTTTTTTGTGGTTTGTTTAAAGGCCTTAGCAGTCAGTGGTCATTTTAAAATAAATAAATAAGTTTAAAAAAGAGCCTTACCCAGCCAGTGATCATTGTGAGTGGTTGAAGAGTTAAGTCTTCGCTTGAATGCCTTGTATTTACCCACCTTCATGTAGATCAAGAGGCAGCATTATCTTATCTTATATTCCATAGAGTATCATGATTGGTTAAAACCCCCGTGGGGGTGCCGGGGGTTTCAGTATAAATAGTATCCCCACTTTCTGGAAATTTAGTGCTTTAAATTCCCACTGTCGCTGTCTTTCTCCTTTGTTCTTTCTCATTCCTATACTCTGTTCTATCAATCTACTATTCTATCTTCTTCGCTAGACAAGTCACCAACCTTTTTCCTTGAAAGCTCTTCCTGGACAAAACTCCTCATTTGTTTGTGGGATCTGTTGGATTAGCTTGAATATTGGACGCTTTCTGCCGGGTGGTCACTAGGGCTTCCTATGATGTTATTATTTGGCAATGTAGGCATTTTATATGTATGAGTTTTGTTGATATTTTATAATGATGTTTGTATTCTATTTTGTTTTTGTAAACGGGGGTTCGATAAATTAGAGTATAGCCTCAGCGTCCCCTGCGCGGGATGTCTTTATTGTAAAGTGACCGGCTAGTGGAGTGCCTTCAGTGTTACCATTAGGGTTGTTTCGGCAGATCTTTTATGCGGATTAGGGGTGAGTCCTCTTTCAGCCAAGTTGTGGTTTTGATTTTGTGGTCCTGATTCTGCTCTTTGCAGTCCGTTGGACCCTGTAAGCAATGAATAACTAACTAACTAACTAACTAGCTTTTGGTGTTTTGTAAAGAATCAACTGAAAGCTAAAGACAAGGAAAGCTTATAGAAATTGCTATTAAACAAGTTTTCTACATTTTTTCTAAAAGAAATATTTTTAAAAGTTGGAAACCGGGACACATTCGCAAATGAGAAGCGAATAAAAAAAACAGTTATAAAGAACACATTGGAAGCGAAAGACATAGAAGACAACTTACTACATTCTCTAGATCACTGTGCTTATTTGTTTTACTATTACATCACTGCTTCCAGTGCTTTGTCTTATCTTGGTCATTTTGCATTTATATTTGTGCTTGCATGTGCATAGGCACGCGCGTGTGTGGGTGTGTGTGTACGTGTGCATTGCGTACATATTGTGTGTTGTGACATATCTGCAAGTTGTAATAGCTGCAGTAAGGTTGAATATATTCGAGATTTTCTGATGAATAATTTACATTCCATAAGTATTTTATAGACAGTTGTGAATTGGACACATATCATCGATGCATCATCAGTTATCAGATCTATTTGATAGCATTATCAGGTTTTCTGAATATTGTTGCCTTATGTTATAATAGCTTATACAATTTTGTAAAGAACCTGTGTTAATATCTATTCATACTGTTTGTTTGTATATATATATATCATATGTGTTTAATACTAAGACTTGAACATAAACTACATGCAGATCTCCAAATGCACGTCAACTGTATAGACTGCATGCATACATTTGGATAAAGACTGTTAGAAATTAATATTTATTTATATATTTTTTTTAAAACAATATTTATAATGAATGTGTGATGCATAATAATAAAGGATGCTATACACATTCAAAGAATAATGACATGTGGTTATGACAGAAAGAAAGTAACTTTTAATATTTAATATATTTAGATTTATATTCAGTGCCATTGTATTTCTAAGCCAGAACTCACATCTCTCTCTCTCTCTCTCTCTCTCTCTCTCTCTCTCTCTCTCTCTCTCTCTCTCGTTCTCCCACTCCCACTCCTTCTTTTTCTCTCTCTAGAAATCATTATGAAAAGAAATGTAATCATTTCATCTGGATTGAAAAGCTTGTCCGCAAATATTGGACTTGAGATAAAGAGAAAAATGGCGAGAAAGAAGATGTTTGTGAAGATTGTAATGCTTATCGTTTTAGACAACACGGATGAATTCTGTGTGAAGAAAAGCAAACCCGCCATCCTTGTCTAAGATTATTTTGTAGGCCCGCTATAGAAAGTTAAAGATAACGTTTTTTTTTAGAGAGACAGAGAGAGAGAGATTTATAGTATTAGATAGACGGGTAGATAGACTAAATAGGAAAATACAGAAGTGAAATTCGGATTCATATTTCAGATAACGTCTGGGCCTACCTATGATACAGGAATGTATACCGTAACTCGAAGGTCGTAGGGGCGCCACAGATGATCGTTTAACCAGCATACTCCATCTTTCTCTGTCCTCGGCAACCCTCATGGCTTCGCTCAGTGTCAAGCCAGTCCATTCTCGAATGTTGTCCTTCCGCCTCTTTTCTGTCTCCCTCTTCTTCTGCCTACTTGCACCGTGCTTTGCAGGATGGTCTTTGCAAGGCCTGATGCTCTGGTGATGAGGCCATACCATCAAAGCTTCCGTTTCTTCACCACTGTTATGAGCATGTCATCGTGTTGTCCAATGGCTTGTGTGATGGTCTGTCGGATTTCGTTGTTGGTGAAGTGCTGCATGGGTATAGGAAATGTCCAGAAGTCTTCTGTAGCACCTAATCTCCTTTGTATTTTTCGTTGTAGATCTGTTGTTAGAGTCCATGTTTCGCAAGCGTATAGAAAAATGAAGATGACAAGTGAACGCAGCAGCCTTACCTTGGAATGTAGACTTATGGTCCTGTCTTTCCAAATGGCTTCATCTTTGTCAGGGCAGCAGTTGTTTATGCGAAGAGTACTTCCTGTCGGGAACCATTGTCGGATACAATGGCTCCTAAATATCTGAAGCTATGCATTGTGTTGGCCTTGGACTTTGATGTCTATATGTTAATGCCATTGGTGTCGTTGGTCATGATTTTGGTCTTCTCTGCACTTATTTCCATTCCATAGGCTCTGGAGGTGGTGTCAAGCCTCTGTGCAAGCTGTTTAAGTTCTTGTTCCTCTCCAGCCAATCCATCAATTTCATCCGCAAAACGGAGGTTGGAGATTGCTCTACCCCCTATGCTGACTATGCCTTCGTGATCTGAAAGAGCATCTGACATGATACGCTCTAGGAAGGTCTTTTAGAGTGTTGGAGAGAGTAGGCATCCTTGACGCACACCGATTGTTGTTCTGAACCAGTTTCCGATGGCGCTGTTGTGGAGGACTGCACTGGTAACTTTGTTTACAGGCTTTTGATGACTTCAATAATTTTAGGGTTGATATTGTACACTCTCTTGGTTGCTCACAGAGCTGCATGCCACACTCGGTCAAACGCTTTCTTGAAGTCTACAAACACATGATATAGATATTGTTGGTGCTGTAGGTATTTCTCGCAGATTATTCTGAGGTTGAAAATCTCTTCGGTGGTACTTCGCCCTGCCCGAATCCTGCTTGTTCTTCAGCTATGATTTGTTCAGCTTGGAGTTTCAACCTGTTGAGTATTATTTTCAGGAGGACCTTGCAGGGATGGCTGATGAGGCTGATAGAGCGGTAATTTTCACACTCCTGAAGATTACCTTTTTTGGGAAGAGATATGACAAGCGACTGGGCCACTCCCCAATGAGCCAGATCTTGTTACAAATAATGGTGAGGGCGTCAATCATCGATTCTCCTCCTGATTGAAGTAATTCCGCGCATATGTTGTCCACTCCCGCTGACTTCCCCTTCTTCAGCGATTGCACTGCTTACTCAACTTCTTCTCGGAGAATTGGGAGGATTTCTTCTTCTCTGTTCTGGGGACATGCTAGAACTGATGAGTCTCCGTTTGGTGTGTGTTATAAAGATCAGAGCAGTAGCCTACTCTGTCCATCTATCCAAAACTTCTTGTTCTTCTGTAAGGCATAAGCCAGACTTGCTTTGGATCGTGGAGACCTTGGGCAGTTTAACACTAGCCAGCTGCTTCACAACCTGGTAGGCTTTCTTGCTGGTGTTCTTGTTCAGACTGTTCTCTATTTCCTGGCATTGATCTTCTATCCAGTTCTCCTTTGCTGTGCGCATGCCTTTTCGAATGTCATTGTTGATTTTTTGGTAGGCATCAGCTCTCTGTGAGGTGTTCTTTTTCTTTTTCATCTCTCATTTATCACACAGATCCAAAAGTTCAGGTGTGATCCGCGGTTTCTTCTTTGGTCGGTGCTTGCCAAGGATCTCAGTGGCGGCATCTGTCACAGCTGAGTTGAAGGCGGTGGTCATGGTGTCAACATCTATTTCACCAGCTCCCAAAATGAGCAGTGGTGCAAATTTCCCTCCAGTTGTGGCTTGAAATATTTCTGCCACCTCCGGGTCTTGAATTTTGTCCACGTCAGTCTAGTGCACTTTTCTGTGTTTACTCTCTTCAAGTACAGCCGGAAGGACATCATCGTTGTCGCTTACGATGTCTGCTCCTGGAAAAGTGCGTGTCCTGCCAATGTTGATGCTTGATCTGAAGCGTTTCTTGACCATGATGTAGTTGATCTGATTATGATGCTACCCACCGGTATTGTGCCATGTCCATCGTCTGGATTTTTTGTGGAGACCAAGCGTGTTTGCCAGTATCAGATTGTTGTATCTGGCAAACTCCAAGAATCTTAGATCTCTGTCATTTGTCTCGTTGTTGCAGTGGGTCCACATGTGTCTCCCCAGTTGTGCGCATCTTGGCCAACCTTGGCATTCCAGTCGCCTTGCACTAAGAATATGTCCTTCTTCGGCACTTGGTCAAGGACAGCCTGTAGACGTCATAGAAATCCTCGACTTCGCTGTCGTCATAGTCTGATGTTGGGGCATAGACGTGGATGATGGTGATGTTGAAAGGGGTTGCTCTCAGACCGATGGTAATGAGTCTACTGGAGACTGGGCGACAACCCATGATAGTGGCTAGAATGTCTCTGTGGACCAAGAATCCAACGCCGTGTTCGTGCCTATCTTCTCTCCCGCTGAAATAAATCTTGTGACCTTTGTCGCTCGTTGTTTCACCTAGGCCTTTCCAGCGCAGTTCGCTGATGCCTAAAACGTTCCATCGGTGGTGGGCCAGCTCGTGGGCCAGCTCTTCTAATTTTCCCTCCGCATTTAGGGTCCTGACATCCTTTGTTCTTTCTCATTCCTACTCTGTTCTATCAATCTACTATATTATTTTCTTCTTCGCTAGACCAGTCATCTACCTTTTTTCTTAAAACTCTTCTGGGACAAAACTCCTCATTTGTGTGTGAGGTCTGTTGTATCACCTTGGGAATATTGGACGCTTTCTGCCAGGTGGTCACTGGGACTTCCTATGGTGTTATTATTTGGCAATGTAGGCATTTTATATGTATGTGTTTTGTTGATATTTTATAATGATGTTTGTATTCTATTTAGTTTTTGTAAACGGGGGTTCGATAAATTAGAGTATAGCCTCAGCGTCCCCTGCGTGGGATGTCTTTATTATGAAGTGACTGGCTGGTGGAGTGCCTTCAGTGTTACTACTATGGTTGTTTCAGCAGATCTTTTATGCATATCAGGGGTGAGTCCTCTTTCAGCGAAGTTGTGGTCTTGATTTTGTGGTCCTGATTCGGCTCTCTGTAGGCCCCTGGACCCTGTAAGCAATGAATAACTAACTAACTAGGGTCCTGACATTCCCGGTTTCTTATGGCGATATTGTCTCTCGTGCGGATCTTGCTAAGTTGTTGTTGTTTGTAGATTATAGTCACACGACACTTTCGCATATAGGTGACTACTGGACCGATTTATACTGACACCAGCGGGCCAGTTGTTGGTAAAGGGGAAAATAATATGATCACACATTGACCAATCCGGGATTCGAACCAGCGACCTTTCGGTTACTAGCAAGACGCTCTTACCAACTGAGCTTTCCGGACCCTCGAGTTGTGAAGTTGTCCATCAGTAGCACACTTATCACCTCCGTCCTGGTGGCCAAAGGTAAACGCGGTCCTTGGTGGCCCGGGCGACCACCGATCCGGTATGGAATGATTGGTTGTTTTCATCATGCTTTGGCAAGTAAGACCTGGCACGGGCCCAATCGCCTCCAGGCTGTTGGCCACAGCCGAAATCCACGAATACAGTGTGGCTCGCCTCGGTCCCGAGCACGTGGTCTTTGAACCTGTAGTAACGTGAGGTTCCTGCGCCTTGGGCGGTGACTTCTGTTTAGCCCCCTGAGGCCCAGGCATATAATTACACAAATTAAAAAATAGACATGTGGATATTTGTGTTGAAATGGAGTCTGTATAATGGAAAAATAAACTTTTTGTGTGAAAAAAATTGCCAAAGTGAGAATTTGGCACTGCCCCCCATGGGGGACATTGGGCTTTTGTGGGAATTTTACATGTTCCCCATGGGGGACATTGGGCTTTGGCAAGTATGAATTTTTATTACAATGTATAATTATTTCACACAAAAAAACCAACCAAATTTTATTTGTTTTGTTTATTTAGAAACATAAAACAGAAACTTCAGAAATATATTTGTACAAGTTAGCTAAACTGTGAGTGAACATTGAAGAAAGTTGACAAGCCTGTGCTAATCCACATGATGGCATATCTATCCTATCCTATCCCGTAACTCGGAGGTCGTAGGGGCACCACAGATGATCGTTTAACCAGCGTACTCCATCTTTCTCTGTCCTCAGATATCCACATGGCTTCGCTCAATGTCAAACCAGTCCATTCTCCAATGTATTCCTCCCACCTCTTTTTCTGTCTCCCTCTTCTTCTACCTCTTTGCACTGTGCCCTGCAGGACGGTCTTTGCAAAGCCTGATGATCTGGTGACGTGGCCATACCATATATCCAAGGGAAACTGAACCGTTGAGGACCAAATCGCCATGTTGTAGACCCTTATAAACACATATAGAACATCATAAGTAAATGACAAAGAGTAAGAAACACACAATAGAACAGTATAAATAAATAACCAAGTCCTATTGCATCTCAATACCAAAAATAACCACAATTGAAGTAAGTTTTGCAGTATTTTGATAACAGATACGCACACCAGCGTACTTCATCTTTCTCTGTCCTCAGCAACCCTCATGGCTTCGCTCAGTGTCAAGCCAGTCCATTCTCAAATGTTGTCCTCCATCCTCTTTTTCTATCCCTCTTCTTCTGCCTCCTTGCACCATGCTTTGCAAGGCCATACCATCGGAGTTTCAGTTTCTTAACCACTGTGAGCATGTTATCGTGTTGCCCAATGGCTTGTGTGATGGTCTGTTGGATTTCGTTGTTGGTGATGTGCTGAGTATAGGAAATGCCCCGAAGTCTTCTGTAGCACATCATCTCCATGCTTTGTACTCTTCGTTGTAGATCTGCTGTGAGGGTCCATGTTTCTTGGGGTCCACACACATTATAAACATAAACAAACACATTACACTGTAAACCGTAATTGAATCAGCACACACATACTCATAGTCATACTCTCGGAGTCTCTCACACACGAACGAACGAACAATAAGGTTTAACGTCTACACCCACCATTGGCGATATGGCGGACGGGGATAACCATCCCAGGGAAAGAGGGGTAGGTACCTGAATCAACACTGAACCACCAAAGCAATCACACTGGTAAAATGGACAGTGAAATGACCACATTTTATATCGCCCACCAGGGGATTCGAACCTGGGTCATCGGTGTGCCAGGCGAACGCTGTAGTACTTGAGCTTCCGCGGTGGGACACTCTCACACACATATTCAGACATAAATATGTATAAATGGATAGCCCATATACACTACACACACTAAGTTGAATGGTCAAATGGTTGGTCTGCTCTGGTTACCTACAGTCCCGTTAGCCCCTCTGGGGTCATTAGATGTTACCCCTTCTGTCCCGTTAGCCTCCATGGGACCTTCAGTTTTGAAAAAAAATCGTATAAAGAACCCAACATAACACCGTCAAGGAGTTTGTTTTCTTTCAACACATTAACATCCTATTGACATGTTTACGATGATAAAATGTTTGAAACTTACCTTTATTTAGATCTGGAGAAGTCCAAACGTTGCTCAGTCGTTCACTTCAAGTGAAACACGTGTCATCTGCCATTTGCCATAACGGCTTCTCTGCTTAGTTGGTTACCAGTTGCTTCCCTTGCTTTAGTTTTGTTCCACAGAGGGGCTACTGGGCTTTAGGGGTTATAAAAACTCTAAAATGCATTCCTTTAGTTTTGGGATGGGGGTCTCTTTCTACTGGTCCCAGAGGGGGCAATGGGCCTCCCCGGGTTAGAAGACTTTCGCCCAATGATGCCGTGCTGACATCACCCCTGTTTGTCGCCTCTTACAACACGCCGGGAAACGCAGTGTCTGTTCTATTCAGTGCCCGAACCCACAGGGCAAATCATCAATATACAATTTTTAAAAGGATTTACCTGATTATGTTGAAAGTATTTGCAAAATCTTCGCTGATGATACCAAAGTGTATGGTAAAGTTGATGATTATAATAAGTCACAGCATTGCACGCCTCTCTTTCAAGACCTACACTGGCTCCCAGTTGAACAACGAATGAAATATAAAACCTCATGTCTTTGCTACCACATCATCTCTGGAACAGCTCGATCCTATCTATCTGTCCGAACTTTTGACTGTCTATGTTCCTTCTCGCTCTCTCCGCTCCTCTGCAGATGAAAGGATGTTCCGTGTACCAGGATACCACAGAGTGAGACATGGTACTTGTTCGAGCCTTCAGTTTCTTCTCTGTTCAGACCTGGAACCCGCTACCTCGGTCCGTCCGTCACAGTCCTTCACTAACGTTTTTTAAAATAAACTTAAAGACGCATCTTTTTATAGAGGCCTTTTCTGAGGCGCCCTGAGTGAGTTTTTTTTGGGTGTAGGGATGTGTGTGTAGTCAAAGAGCGTATTATAGAAAGAGAGGGAACTTGGAACAGAACCGCGAGACGGAAGATACGAGTTACGCTCCCTTGTCGACATGCTAAAAATGGCTCGTGGCAGAAAGACAAAAGGCGACCGAGTAAAACAGGGCGGTGACTTTTGCACAGCTATAAATTGCCGTAATGCCAGATACAAGAAAATTGTGATGGCAAGTTCTTTTTCAAGTTTCCAAGAGACAAAGAAAGGTAAATTGCAATCGAAAAACTTCTTTTTTGTGTGTTTTTATAGGCCTAAACCAAGACCGCTGCAGTGTTGTTAAAACAATCGGGGAGAGGCTTCAGTGATTCATGTTATATCTATTCTATGTGCTAAAACAAAAACTGTTTGCTTGCTTACAGTTTACGTTCAAAAGGTCGCTCACTGTTTACGTTGTTTCTAGGTTGTTTGACTATTATATTTGTGCTTACATTTCAAACGTAGATGTTGTCAGATTGGCAGTTTGGCTTCGTCAAACTGCTTATGTTAACAAGTTAAATTAGACCAAGTCTGTTTTCTCCTCGTGATCAAATACTGGGCAAGATAACCCCTTACCTAGGCACAAAAATGGTCCTTGATCTGTTGTAATCCCTTTTCGTTTGAGTGTAAACGGGAAAAAAAAGTAATGTAGAAACTCAGTCCTTGTTCTGATCTGTGAATTTCTGCGCATTAGATCCATATTGCGTGGAATGTTGTAGTCTAGGTTCTGATTGTTCTGTCTGATTAATTAATTATTTTCCATGAAGTGACTGATGTTATTAAGCCAGTGATGTGGGAGGTGAGAGGGTTGGGGGGTAGGGGGACACCTGATATAAATTAAATTCACACTATTAGTGAAACATTTTGTTATTGTGCTTTATTGTGATTAATTGATTGAATGACAGAGCTCTCTCTTCCCCCAACCCTCCCCTCTCTCTCTCTCTCTCTCTCTCTCTCTCTCTCTCTCTCTCTCTCTCTCTCTCTCTCTCTCTCTCACGATTACGGATTTACACAGTTTCGGATAAATGAAACAGTCTGTCATGCATATTTTAATGTTAAAATATGTGTCGTTGATTAAAAAAATAATAAATTCCAAAGCAGAAAACGAACCTATGACATACACACATAAGCAGCATAAAAGCACCTAATAAATGTCAATAAGTAAACATAAACAAACAACAACAAAAAAAGACAGCAGTAGCGGAATGTTAATAATAATGATGGTTAAAAGTTTGGTTTTTGCAAACGTTGCCATAAAAATGTTCTTTTGCAATGGCATAGGCTCAATAAGTTACCACGCACAGATCATTCATATAGCAGATGATGAAATATAGCCAGCCCGAGCAAAGGGAAATAATCCGTGAGAGCGTCTCGCATTTTTGTATAGGACATAATGGAAGTTCTCCCTCTTTCCGTAATAAGCTCTTTGGTGTAGTTGCGTGTTATTGACCATTGTACAGTAGATCTACGCATGCTATGTTTACATTTGTTTGTGTAAAGGGCTTTGTGATTTTGGTAAGCGCTGTATAAATTGCTTGTTATTATTATTATTATTATTATTATTATTATTATTATTATTATTATTATTATTATTATTATTATAAGTTACAGGAGGATTTGAATAAATTGCAAGATTTGTCGGACTTGTGGAATCTGCATTTTAATATTCAGGATTGCAAAGCGATGCATTTCTGAAAAAATAACCCAAACTATGAGTATCTAATCAAAATAGGTAATAAAAAAGAAAAAGCTGAAACTTGCATGGAATAAAAAGACCTAAGGGTGGCTTTTGACATTAGATATCCTTAGATCAACACATTTAAAAATATATATTTACCATATACCCTACGCTGTGTGTGTGTGTGTGTGTGTGTGCTTGCTTTTGTGTGTTGTTTTGAAATAATTCGTGAGACGTTCATTCAAAAGATGAGGAAAGAACATCAGTGGAGGGAGAGTGGAGGGTAATGGACATCAGATGTAGACCTAGTTGAGCTTGATTAAACTTTTGTTGGAGTAGGGTTGGGGAGTAATTGTATGACTTTTGTGAATGAATGTGCTTCGCTGTTTAACTCCAGATAGACTAAATACTGTACGCTTGGAACACATCCTACAATTTTCAGCTCCACCCTTCAATTGTGTGCCTATTCTAGACGACGGAAAAGACAGGGATCAATTTTAACAAGAAAGATCGATTCGCGCGTTGATCAGCACGTAGGAGTGTTTACGTTCGCTATTTGAATACATATTAAATTATGTTATTGAACTCAACACTATAATGAGGCCGGAGGGAGATAGCCACCACTATTTTAAATTTTATGTTTTTCGTCAGTTGTGTCGGTTATTTATTTTATTAATTTGTTTTTTTTTTTTTAAAGTTTTTTATTTTTTTTGGGTAGGTGGTGGAGGGAGGGGGGCGCTTCGACCTTGATCTTTTGGATTACGCGCCTTACATTTTTCATTCATCATTATCATCATTATCACCGCCCTCAACTGGCCTCCTAGAAAAAAGGGAGGTCCAAAAATGCTTCCATCCCCAAGTACCGAAAGGTTTCGGTGACACCTTTCCCTTATTGTAACAAACAATCTGTTTGATTTACCAAGTCAGTGAAATTGATATAATGATTACTATTGAAACACCACACTATTATATATTATTTTGAAATGGCACTACTGAAATAAACATATTTAATAAGCAAACTGAAACTTACGACAGTACGTAGGTGCTGATTTAAGATGAAAAGAGCAGCTGCAGCTAGAAACGCTGACACTGTTTTCGATAGAAAATGCAACACTATATTATTAATTGTTATCAGTTTTTATGGTCAAGAAGTTCAAAGTGAATTTTGAAACAAAAAAGAAAACACTCTTTTATCATGTTATATGCTTGCTTGCTCACTCACTAATTAGGTCTAACCTAAATAGGCTAAACCGTACGCTTTTATTATTTAAAAAAAAATGTGTTGCTACAAAATAAGGACTCCTGGTAGAGGTCAGATGAGCCTACTAGAAATCAGGTGTAATATTAATTTAAAATGTTGATGGTCAGAGATCGCACATATTTTCAACCCTGACGATTTTTGTTCAAATTGTTCTTACGCTGGTTAAGACATTCTTCACAAGTTGGTCCCTGAAGGGCTGAGAGAAAGAAGCAATTACCATTGTCATTAGACGAGTAGTATATTCGTTAACACGACCGCCTGTGTGGCCGGAACGGACAATACCGTCTATGATCTCCTTTTTCCTGGCCACAGGGCACAGAGTTAGAACGGCTGGTCTTAAAATGAGTCGCAGAGCGGGCTGAAAAAAACCAGGTTCAACACTATGGATAACGTAGCACTGTCGGTCGGTAATGTAGCGTCGCGTACAAGCGACCTCGGTTTGATTCTCGATGGCGGCGAGAGCCTTTTCTCACACAAGAGGCGACTTCTGTGATGAACCTCTCACAGGATCGCTAGGAGTAGACTTTTTTGTAATGGTTCTTTATGCAGTGTTTCACATCGATTTTCAATTTCTTTTGTCGCCTCGGCGGCACTTTGAAGAATGCATTCAAAACTGGTAATAGTAGAGACGACAGGCTCAAATGAACCAGCACACATGCAGGCACTTATACCGAGCGGAGTGGATAAGTAGTTCATGGCAATAAACAGTGCACAGGGTGCAGTAAGTTCGCATGGGCGGATTGAATTCGATGTTGATTTCGGCTACCTCCTTGAGCAGCACTCTGGGGTGTTAAATGCACTATGTATAAAACATTACATTTATTTAGGTCTGGATGGTCTCTCACACTCACAGCGTGCTACCGTTTGGTCATTGCTTCCCAGCGAAGCTCAAGCAGCCTGTTGCAGTAGGCCATAGATCCTGAGATGCTTCGTAAATTGGAAACTAGGATGATGAAGTGAGATTGAATGACATAGGAGAGGACCCAAACGCCGTGCGCGCGCAAGCGCACACACACTCACACGCACGCACGCAATCACGCACGCACAAATATGCAAATGGACGGACATGCGCGCATCTCACACACATTTTGATAACTTGATAACTTTATAACAACCCAAACCTTTAACTTTAACAACATTGTAATAAACTCAGCACAGTTCGTGTCACACTCACACACGCACACACGCACGCACGCACGCACAAACGCATACATTCACAATCCGAAAGAAAAAGGTAGAGGAAGCAGTATACAGTTATTTATCAGACGAATTGCAAATTTTGTACAATATTCGCAAATGTTATTTGGGAGACATATTTTATACTTTGGAGCCAACCTTGAATCTTTAATCTTCTTTAGGACCGAGAGAGAGACAGACAGATACACAGAGACAGACAGAATGTAATGGTTACCTTCATGCATAACATAAATTCAATGTTTTCCTGGCTTTATTGAAAGTTACACATATTATATAATTTTAAGGGATACGTGTTAACATTATTTTGTACGCAGCAGATCTACAACGAAGAATACAAAGCATGGAGATGAGGTGCTACAGAAGACTTCTGGGCATTTCCCATACCCAGCACATCACCAACGACGAGGTCCGATAGACCATCACACAAGCCATTGGACAACATGATGACCTGCTCACAGTGGTGAAAAAACGGAAACTCCGATGGTATGGCCACGTCACGAGATCATCAGGTCTTGCAAAGACCATCCTACAAGGCACTGTGCAAGGAGGTAGAAGAAGAGGGAGACCGAAAAAGAGGTGGGAGGACAACATTCGAGAATGGACTGGTTTGACACTGAGCGAAGCCATCAGGGTTGCTGAGGACAGGGAAAGATGGAGTACGCTGGTTAAGCGATCATCTGTAGTGCCCTTACGACCTCGGAGTTACGGGATAGGATAGGAATGCCGGCGATGCGCTTCATAGAAAGCGCGGTTTGTTTGTATGGTTGCCATTTGAGCACGTCATAGGAAGATCGATAGTGTCCATTATAAGCAACCCAACTACTAATGGGAGAGTACAATTGGGAGCAAGACTAATAATTCCTAATTAGTTTATTACCTCTCTTTAACTATAAAACCTAGTATTTAACTGTAAAAACTAGTATTTTTGCAGTGAGTAATTTTTATGGGAGCATGTGACGCACGTGTTTTACCTCAATTCCAAAATGGCAGCCAATTCTAATATGACAATTTTATGTGTAATGATCTACAAGAATAATTCATATACATTTGGATACATATTCTGAATTTATTTGTTATCATTAGTGCAGAACAGATATGCTTTGTGGTGAATATATAAATATATTCTGGAAATCAAAAACGTTTTGGATTTTCATGTACAGTGTGGATACTTGAGTGCTGTTTTCTTACAAAAGGTGAATAGGTGTATTTTCTATTGTTTATTTCTTGAAAGAACATGCCACGATCTTTATAAAAATGTATAGTTTTTCTATAATCTTTTATATATTAGGTGGTTGAAATGTCAAAAATACGCTTAAATAGTGCGTTTTAGGGAATAATCATGGTAAAAAAGTTTTGCCTCCAATGAGTTAACAATTTACCTTTAACCGTTCTATTTGAACCACGCTTTGACCTAGCACGTGAAGCAGTAGTTTACTACTACTTGTATAGAACCCCCGGCCCTGACCAATTCCACTGCTGACCCGAATAACGTGTGAAGGAAACTGTTCGTGGAAAGGATGAAGAAAATAATGGAGAATTGGCCCTGACGGTGATGAATAGCTCCTGACGTGCAGTAGTGAGCTTGGCAGCAAGCACTCTATGTGGGTTTTTTTCCCTGTCTTTCTCCTGGTTTTTTTTTCCCGTCTTTTTATGTTTTTTTCCTGTCTTTTTTATGTTCTTTTCCAAGTCCTTCATTATAAAATCGATCAGATAATCGTCGATCTTTGGAAGCGGCAGTAAAAACTGGATCCAGATTATTTTTAAAAAAAAACTTGCATTACCCCCACTCCCCTCCTCTCTCTCTCTCTCTCTCTCTCTCTCTCTCTCTCTCTCCCTCCCTCCCTCTCTCTCTCTCTCTCTTTCTCTCTCTCTCTCTCTCTCTCTCTCTCTGGTGTGTCAAGTATTGCTGTTCATGCATATAAATTTAAGAGTGTAACCTATCACAATTCGCTATGCCGGCTATGCGGTCTAGCTTTTTTTGTTCTCTGTTGTCCATGCCTGAGTGATTTAAAAAGCGATTTAATCTTCCATAAATATTATAGGTATCCTTCTGCTTTCCAATTAAGCTTACTTCTCTCTACACAAAGTATGACAGTATTACGTAATCTAGCTCTGTATCTGTGTTTTGCATTTAAGCGTTTGAGAGAAGTATCTCAATAAGATGTTATCTCATTGTTGTTATACCGATGAGTTATTTTTGTAATGTGCTTACCCCTTCATATGGGGCTATGACCTTATTGAATAAATGCTTGATTGATTCTCTCTCTCTCTCTCTCTCTCTCTCTCTCTCTCTCTCTCTCTCTCTCTCTCTCTCTCTCTCTCTCTCAAGATCTACTACCGGAATTGTTCTGAAAGTGTGTGAAAGGGATTGTGGTGGTGGTAGTGGTGGTGGTGGTGGTGTATTTGCCGAGTGTGTGCGTTTCTCTCTCTCTCCCATTTTCTCTCTCTCATGTTTTTAGTTGTCCGCTGTAGTAGTAGTGGTAGCAGTAGTGGTGATGGGGGTAGTAGTAGTAGTAGTAGTAGTAGTAGTAGTAGTAGTAGTAGTATTTTGTTGTAGTACAGATTTTTATTTTTTACTTTTTAGGTAATGATATAGCAAATCTTGATGTTATTGTGACCGTCTGCTTATGCGTGCTTTGAGATGAATTAGAATGTCTGTCCCACTCTTTCACACACTGAGGCTCTAAGCAGTTGGTTGGGGTTCGGGGAGCGTTTATTCTTGTCTCAAGCCAATAAGAAGGAATGATGAATGGATGAAGTAGTATGAAGAACGAAGTATGCACGAGGCAAACCCCCATGCATTCAGCAAGGGTAACTGACGACACTGACTCAACTGCATTCAGCACACTCGCCGTGACTCGGTATACAAATAGTTTGTGAGTCCAGATATGAATACCAAATGAACAAACTGTCATCTTTCCTCAAAAGCCAGGGTAAGAATAAAAGAATTGTAGTGAACTCAGTAGTTTAAACGTTGAACACTCCAACTAGGGATAACTGATTAGGAATAATTACCTAACCATATGAGAATAACCAATTGAGAATACCAAATAAGAATAAACTTATCTTCTAACCAGAAAAAGAGAATAACGATTAGAAAAATAAGTAGGCCTATAAAATCCATTTAAAATACACTCTACCATATTATGTTATTACAAAAGGTCTGATTGTAACAATATGCTTACGCCTGAAAGCTTAACCTTTTAAAATAAAGTTCTGAAGTTTGAACTCTCTCTCTCTTTCTGTGTGTCTGTCTCCGTTTCTCTCCCACTCTCTCTCTCTCTCTCTCTCTCTCTCTCTCATTTGACTGTCTGAGGAGGTAAGTCTACATGTGCCGGTAGACAGTTTATGTGATAAGATTAAGAGGAAACCAGACGGTTGTAAGAATCTGGTCGTTTTACTTGTTCTGAAAATGTTATAATGAAAATCTAAGCATGCATGCGTTAGATGTAATAATGAGCGAATAGTTTTTTTTAACAGCTTGTTTTGTCTATTAATGACAATAAGACAGGACTGACGGTTCCACTGAATAAGAGGCAGCCAAACCGCCCACCAACCTCTTGCGTTAAGTGTTCATGCCCCTTCGCCAGTCTGTCATGATGACACAAGTAGTCCTTCCTTTCAGTTGTAATCTACTTCCTAAGCCGAAAGCAACTAAATCGCACCCAGACAGATTCCTCCCATTTCTCGCTGGCTGACAAGCAGCCACCACCACCTTTGGTGAGGTCTGGTAAGGAACAGGGGATTGATGTTCCCACGAGTCTTTTGACCCGTCTCGCTTTAGTGTCGGCGGGAAGCGCTCAGGAAAAGTAGCGAGACATTCGATCACCGGTAGCAAGTTCTCATTAATCTGCCTTAGGACATCGAGCAAACAGGCCCGCTGATGTCATGGAACCCCGCACCGCACAAACCCTGCAAATGAACAAACTGGCTTCTTAAAGCAGTTCCTGGAGGGAGAAGGAAGCAAGAGTTGCTGTCGTTTATGTTTGCTTAATGTAATATTAATTATTATTTGAATGCAGTGTTCATAATTATTTTTCAAACGCCTAATTTGATTTACTGGAGCAGCATTCTGGATGTGGATCTAGATTTCCGTCTGTGAGGGTAGATTGAGGAACCAACCGTAGGACCCATTTCTGAGTATTATTAGGACTTTGCCCTCCTTTTTCCACGAACTACCTCGAGCTAGCGTAGGGCAGATTCTCGAGAGAGGCTTGATCTTATAAAGGGATTTATTGCATGATGTAGCGATCAATACCGTTATTGTAACTGAGTAATCAGAGAGGAAACGAGTTACAGCATCATTCAACGGAATTAAAGTCATGCGTGTATGTAGCATCACCAACAATTTAAAGCTCATGGCATTCTCAAAGAGATTTGTCCAAGCACTTTTGAAATCGTAAACCAGTAATAATAATAATAATAATAATAATAATAATAATAATAATAATAATAATAATAATAATAATAATAATAATAATAATGATGATGATGTTGATGATGATGATGATGATGATGATCATCATCATCATCATCATCATCATCACCATCATCGTCATCATCATCATCATCATCATAAATAAACTCTTTTTCTTAACTTGAACTCAAATGTGGCGATCTAAAGATATCACTGTTATTAAAGACTGAAAGCAAATCGAAATCGAAATTTAGATTGACGGCATGTAGTATCATTGTTAAGAGACGGAGGACACTGAAATACCCGGAAAAACCCACAGTGACATAATGAAAGTCTGATTTTAAAAAAAAATTACATAAATATTTCATATTCGGTGGGAGTCGAACCCACAACCTTCGAATGGATACTAACATCAACTGCCCTATAGATCCTATAGACCCAAGGCCCTCGTGCCTGTTCATTGAGAACAACATTTGCATTGCTACAGCGCAATTGATGGGTTCAACCTATATTTAACGTCCAGGTGCCGTCCTAAGTGCTGGGTTTATAGATTAATTTGTCTAGTCGAGGATATTTATTTATTTAAAACGACAGTAGGTCAGTACGGTTGTTTTGCGGCAAGACTTGTAAACACTGATTGCGAAAGTTATCTCGTTTAGAGGTAAGTTCTAAAGGCGTTGAACAAGATGATGACGATGACGACTACAACGGTGATGATGATGATGATGATGATGATGATGATGATGATGATGATGATGATAATAATAATGATGTTAATGGCGGCGACGACGATGATGGTATCGCATACTCCAAAGGAGACGGGCAAGGCAGTTCTAGACTCGTCTGTGCCTGAACATATCCACCTACAGAAGTCTCACTTCCAGCGTGTCAATACGAGACGCCTTTCGCTCCTTCTGCAAATCACATCGATATCACTGGGAGCCACTGACACTCTTTGGGACCAATTCGGTTATCTCTTGGAACAGATTAGCCTTTTGGACCTCTGCAATTGTTTCTGTGAAGGCACTTACTTGCCGGAATGTGGAGAAATGATACAGAACTGGAATGGAATAGATGTATCAGATTACCAATAAGATTGCAGGCATAGTTTTGGTAGAGAGGACTGGGGAAGAAAATGCCGTTTAGATTTAAATAGTCGGTATCACCTGAAGCGAGTTGTTTTTATAATATATGTTGCTAGAGATTCTTGAAATCAAGGGTTTCATGAACTGTTTGAATATTTTAGGAGTTTCATGAAGTTACACTAGCTTGACCCAGACTCAGAGACTTGAGGAAATAGTGTAAGAGTAAGATCGGGAAGATGGGGAATTCGAGTGTGACTGGGAGGGTGATGGGAGGTGGGGTGGGAGGGTGAGGATAGTAGCGAGAGGGGGTGGGGAAAAGAGAGAGAGGGAAGGAGTTGGAGGAGGGGGGAGGGAGGGAGAGAGAGAATGGTTGGATTTTCGGGATATTGCATAGTAGCGTGCGCGGTCATGCCCTCGCAGGCGATCGTGCTCTACATGTTTTAAATTGAATCTTTCGCCATCATTGCGGTTTTATAATATCTTGTTATTCTTTATATAGATATGATGATTATGATGATGATGATGATTTTAAAAAAAAATTTATTATGTCTTTAAACCAGACATAAGAGCCTTGACCTGAGCCGACTTAAAAATAATTCCCACTTCCATTCATATTGTTATTGACCGGTTTTGAGATCTAGTTCAGATTCATCATTAGTTTTTAGCTCTTTTTTTTTTCAATGTCCTGTGGTGCTTACTTCGAGATTTTTTTTATTTAATGCTGCGTCCTTTAAAACAGAAAAAGAAGAAAATCTTATATTTTGTATTCTGAATATTTACATGTTTGTTTCAGTAGTACATCTTAACAGATTTCATTCTCGATTTGATGGCTCCTGCATCTTGGATTCGGAAGCAGAGGTTATACAAACTTATTGTCACATCCACTGCCTCAACAGTGTGTGCTAACCACACGAGAAACAATTACTCCAAAAATCTAACACATAAAAAACCAGAGAGAACAATATTATTACAACATTTTTATTCACACAAACAAACTAATCTATATATTTATATCACTAATTAACCTACCCGTATACCCACGATCACATTTAACTATAATAAAAACAAAACTAGAAAACAAACAGTAATAAGAAATGATTGAGATGATAGTTTACTTTAATGTCTTTCTTGCTGTCACGTGGGGTTTATGGGCTCTGCACAATGGAATTATGGACCCTCACGTTTATTCGGTGGGGACTGCTAGTACGTCACCCTATGAATTACTTTAATAAATTTATTTGTTTAGCTCGTTCTGTGTTAAGGTTGGGGTACAGAAATAGATAGAAAAATGGTAAAAGAATACTGTCACACTAGCTTTCACACGGCTATGAATCATATGTAGTCCAGCCACTTGATAACAGTTAAAATCACACATTTATTTCTTCTACTCTATACAAGATTCTCTAAGTACTAATCTAACTTAAAAAGTCTCTTTCAATGCTAATAGTTCGATCGCTGATAGTCTAGGCAGCTGTTTTATCTTCCTCGGGCACTTGCTTCTAGATTGCATGTAGATTTGGACTACTGTGGTCCGTTTTACAGTTTCTGAAGAGTTGGACTACTGTGGTCCTGTTATGATCAGTTTAAGTGCACCTTGGCGTGTTCACTTAACTGCTAGATGGAGCGTGCGAAGTCCTTCTGTGAGGTAGCTTCTGGTCCACCTGGGTAGTTGTGTAGTTGGGTTCCCTTGCCACGCTGTGGGGTCTGACAGGGTGTCTTTCAAGGCAGCTCTTTCCGTCTTGTGCGGTAGAGGATCCTCAACCAACTAGTCGTTTCTGTGGAGTGGGGTGCACAGGATAGCTCGGGATAGCTCGGGATAGCTCGGGATAGCTCGCCTGCTCGTCTGTAATATAAGAGACGAAATTCTGCACAACCCTGAATAATCGGTTTGTGCAGAGCGTCTCACTGAAAGCCAAGTAGCCCTCAGTGATAGCTCCACATCTCTATACATAAGCGACGAACATTCTGCTACTTCCGGGGTCCACTGGAATCTCACTCTAAATTCCTATACATACATAAATATCAATCGTGTCTAACTATACACATACAGAATTAATAATAATATAAACATTCAGTGGTACAGCCACTGGTCTGCAAACATACATATAAGTTAAACAACAGTGGTTCCGTACGGGATACAACATGGCGGCGCAACCGGTCGTGTTTCGCCTCGTGCTCGGCTCTTCCACGTGGTACGGCAAATTCGGATTAACAATTCACATTTATGCATAGCAAATTCCACAAACATAATTTCAACAATAATATAAATATCTCACGATGAAACAGAAGGGTGTTCATTTACCTGTTTGACAAGTTCAGGCCCGTGATGACTTGAGAGAATTCTAAGATTCCTAAGTCCTGCTTCCTGGTCTATGAGTGTAGAGATTTCTCTAGCTGTGGAGATGTTGACTCTACCTCGTCTCATACACGACTGATTCAAACTGTGTTAGGCTCTGACACAGTCAAAACTGCTCTACCCACTGAGCCTGCTCTGATTGGTTAAACGGTCCGATTCAAAACTCAAGTGCTGACTCACTGTGATGTGGGTGGCTCGCTCGCTGTGTGTGGTTTGCTGTGTAATATACTAACTCTCTACTGTTACAAATACTACACATGGCTAAATAGTCAATGGGCAGAGTTAAAGCTAGCCAGTTCGTGACAGGCTCCCTCAACTGAAAAAAGGCGATGACTACTGGATTCGACCTTTTTCTACTACAGAGCCTAGTTTAACACTGCACTATCCTAGGGTCCTATTTACAAACTAATTAAGTTGCTCTACCTGAGCTGCAATGCTGTGCCAGGTAGCTATGGACACTAGTGACAGGGTATTACTGGGCGGGGACGAATTCTGGTGCTGTGGCCCTTAGTGGTGTTGGGTGGGCGACAGCTGCTGTGTCCTCCACGAGATGGCGACTGAGGTAGTCGGCTCCGTGGTTCTCTTTGCCGGGGATGTACTCGATTTGGAATGAGTATGCCTGAAGGGTGAGTGCCCATCGCATCAGGCGAGAGTTCAAAGACTTGGAGGCTGCCAGGAACGATAGTGGTTGGTGGTCCACCTGAACTGTGAAGTGGGTCCCATACAGGTAGAGTTGAAACTTCTGTATGGCCCAGACTAGTCCAAGGCATTCTTTCTCCGACGTGGCGTAGTGGGTCTCGGCGGGTCTCAATTTTCTGCTGGCGTAGGCGACAGGGAATAGCGTCTCTGCATTCTTGGGGTCGCGCTGTAGCAGTACTGCTCCGAGGCCTAAGTCGCTTGCGTCGGTGCGAAGAACGAATGGCTGAGTCAAATCGGGTAGGTGGAGTACTGGCGCCGATGTCATTCTGTCCTTGAGTGTTTGGAATGCTGTCTCGCATTCGGCTGTCCATACGACTTTGTCCGGGGCGATTTTCCGGGTTCCATTTGTCCGTGGTACGGCGGTGCTGTTGAAGTTGGGGATGAACTTCTTCCGCGATGGCGATGGCCATCCATGTGTGTGTGCCGGGGGTCGCTGGTCGGTCCGTGTATTTCTTGAGGAGATTGATGTGGTGGTACCGGGCTCTCCCGTTCACCTCTACTTGGTAGACTGTCTTGGATTTCTTGGCAGTCACCCGGTACGGTCCTCTCCAAGCGATGTCCAGCTTGTTGGTTCCACTTGGAAGTAAGAGTAGCACTTGATCGCCGACTTGAAGTTCTCGGTCCTTCGCGTGGCGGTTGTAGTACTTCGCCTGACGGGCTCTTGCCTTCTTCAGTGCTTCACCAGCTTTCTTCCACGGTGCTTTGAGGGTTTCCTGCAGGTCTGCGACGTACTTGGTGGCACCTCTTGGTGTGTCGTCTATCTTGGCTTCCGTCCAACTTCTGCGTAGGGCTTCTAGCGGTCCGGCTAGAGGTCTGCCGAATAGCAATGTTGACGGGGTGTAGCCTGTGGCTGCATGGGGCGTTTCTCTGTATGCGAACAGTGCCGCATTCACGTAGGTGTCCCACGCTTCTGGATTGTCGTCGGCGACTTTCCTGAGGATGGTGAGAAGGGTTCCATTCAGTCTTTCTACTTGTCCGTTGCTGGCTGGGTGGTATGGTGGTGTGCGAATGTGATGGACTTGTATCAACTCGAACACGTCTTGCATCAGGCGGCCGGTGAACTGAGATCCGTTGTCCGTTCTAATGCTGTCCGGGAATCCGACTCTGGTAAAGATGGCGATGAGTGCATCTGCAATCTTCTTGGTGTCGATCGCTGGCAACGGGACTGCTTCGCACCACATCGTACATGCGTCGACGAGTGTGAGTAGAAATCTGTTCCTCTTCTTGGTCATGGGCAGTGGTCCTACTATGTCTACTGAGACTTGCTGGAATGGCACGCCGACTACTACCGATGGTCCTAAGGTAACTGGTACGGTGTGATGTCGCGGGGGATATCGTTGACATTGGTGGCAGGATTTCACGTAGCGCTTGACATCCTCCGTGATTCCTGGCCAATAGTAGTGTGCGCTGATTCTCTGCACTGTGGCTCCAATTCCCATGTGTCCGCTGAGTGGCATGCTGTGGCCTAGTTCTAGTACTTGGGCTCGAAGGGTGGCTGGTAGTACTAGTTGGGTGTGATCTCCATCTCCTTGTCGATGTAGAACTCCCTCTTCCATGTAGAAGTCTCCCTTGTGCGGGGGTGTGTGCGCCTTGGGTAGCTTCTGGAAGCACTTCGCTATCGAAGTGTCTTCTTTCTGTGCTGTTTTGATCTCTTCGAGTCCTGGATTCGGAGCGAACTCGGGCTGGGGTGGTTGGGTTTTAGCTTGGGCCCTGGTTTGCACTGCAGCTATCTCTACAGTTTTAGGGGGCGTGCCTAAGAACACATACCTACAACCTAGCACTAGATCATACAGGGGTTTCTGTAAAACAGCTGCTTGGATTCGTCCTGTGACGTACCTACTCTCTACTTCTATCCAAGCTATTGGGCAAGTAGTCGTCGGTTTCGTCAAGTCTGCTCCTTGTAAGTCGACTGTCTTGTCTGTCAGGTCCGCGCGCGATACAAGAGATTCGCTAACTATCGCGTCGTATGATAGACCTGTGTCATACAGACAGTTCGCTTCTTTTCCGTTGACCTTGACCGTGTCTGTCACCGATGGGTGATCTCCGATCGTGTGTGGCTTGTTACCGCTACTTTGAGTTAGAACTCTGTGCGCTGGCCGGCTTTCGCGCTCTTCCCTACGTTGTGCGGCCAACTTGAAACATTCTGCGGTGGAGTGATTGTTTCTGTTGCAGAACGAGCAATACCGTCTCTGTTCTGCGGGACCTCTTTTCCCGAATTCCGTGTTGGGTCCTTTATTTTGCCCAGGTCTGGGGTTATTCGGCTTATTCGCGGTGCGCTCTTCCCGGTTAGGGCTTCGTTTCTGTGCCTCTTTCCCGTTAGGCTTTAGGTCTCGCCTGAAGCTCTTGGCTTCTCCGTGTGCGGCCACGTACCTATCTGCGACCTTGACCAGATCCTCCAGTCTTTCCGCGCCCTGCTCTACTGAGAATGTTCTCAGCTCGGGGGTCATGGTTTCCCGTAGCTGTTCCCATACTAACAGTTCTGTCAGTCCATCATACGTCTTAGCCGTGGCTGACTGGCTAATCCACTTATCCAGCATTGTAGACAACCGATCCGCGAACTGCGCATAGCTCTCTCCTTTCACTCTCCGATTGGTGCGGAACTTTTGCCGGTAGCATTCTCCTGTCAGTTCGAATCCCGTTAGGAGTGCCTCTTTTACTTTGTGATAGTCAGTCACTCTGTCAGTCGGTAGCTTACTGTAGATGTCATAAGCCTTTCCTCTAAGCCCTTGACTAAGCTTAAAAGACCAATGAGTGGGATCTAGTTTATACTCTGTTGCTAGACGCTCAAACCTAGTCAGATAGAGATCTAGACCTTCTTCTCTCTCATTGAATGTTCCCAGTGGAAATGACATTCCTTGTACAGGGTTGGGGGCTACCTCTAGCTGATCTGAGTGGGAAGGGGTTGAGGAAGAACTTGAAGCTCCTGATCCCAATCTCCTTAGCTCTAACTCATGCTGTCTTTCTTTTTCCTTTTCTTCCCTCTCTTTTTCTTTTTCTGCCCTCTCTTTTTCTTTTTCTGCCCGCTCATAATCCCACCTCCTAATTTCTGCTTCTCTCTCTGTTGCTAATGCTGCCTTCTTCTGTTCTACTTCTAATTCTAGTTTCTTCTGCTCTGCTTCTAGTTCTAATTTCTTCGTTTCTCTCTCTGCCTCTAATTTCTTCTGCTCTAGTTCTAATTTCTTTTGCTCTGCTTCTAGTTCTGCTTTTTTCTGTTCTCTCTCTGCAGCTCTCTCTGCCGCTTCGAGTTTCTTCGCCTCTCTCTCTGCTGCTCTCTCTGCCTTAGCCTCCTGCTTCTCTACCTCTGCATTGATATACGCAATTAGGTCTCCCCCTGCTAAGTGTAAAGCTTCCCCTAATTCCTTGAAGCGCAATCTCAAGGCCACTGGGTCCGACATTGCCAAACGTGTCTATGAACAACCTCTGAATCAAGTGGAATACCAAAACACTAGCAATATTGCAATTCAATAACAACAATGCAAAGACAATCAAATTCGTAATCAATAATAGAATAAAACAAGAGTCAAATGGCATACAACAGTTATTTAAGCAAAACCTGCAAAAGAACAATGCAACATACAGGCACAAAAATATTTGAAGCAAAAAAGTTTTTAACTAAAGAATAGTGCACCCAACTGATCAGTCCTTGTTACCACTATTCTAAGTTATTCTACTACTCCTACTGTTATCTAATTTTATTGTACTTAGGTCCGGTTATACCCAATTCCTATTATACACAGATCCTAGCTAGGCTCGCCAATTAAAGTGTCACGTGGGGTTTATGGGCTCTGCACAATGGAATTATGGACCCTCACGTTTATTCGGTGGGGACTGCTAGTACGTCACCCTATGAATTACTTTAATAAATTTATTTGTTTAGCTCGTTCTGTGTTAAGGTTGGGGTACAGAAATAGATAGAAAAATGGTAAAAGAATACTGTCACACTAGCTTTCACACGGCTATGAATCATATGTAGTCCAGCCACTTGATAACAGTTAAAATCACACATTTATTTCTTCTACTCTATACAAGATTCTCTAAGTACTAATCTAACTTAAAAAGTCTCTTTCAATGCTAATAGTTCGATCGCTGATAGTCTAGGCAGCTGTTTTATCTTCCTCGGGCACTTGCTTCTAGATTGCATGTAGATTTGGACTACTGTGGTCCGTTTTACAGTTTCTGAAGAGTTGGACTACTGTGGTCCTGTTATGATCAGTTTAAGTGCACCTTGGCGTGTTCACTTAACTGCTAGATGGAGCGTGCGAAGTCCTTCTGTGAGGTAGCTTCTGGTCCACCTGGGTAGTTGTGTAGTTGGGTTCCCTTGCCACGCTGTGGGGTCTGACAGGGTGTCTTTCAAGGCAGCTCTTTCCGTCTTGTGCGGTAGAGGATCCTCAACCAACTAGTCGTTTCTGTGGAGTGGGGTGCACAGGATAGCTCGGGATAGCTCGGGATAGCTCGCCTGCTCGTCTGTAATATAAGAGACGAAATTCTGCACAACCCTGAATAATCGGTTTGTGCAGAGCGTCTCACTGAAAGCCAAGTAGCCCTCAGTGATAGCTCCACATCTCTATACATAAGCGACGAACATTCTGCTACTTCCGGGGTCCACTGGAATCTCACTCTAAATTCCTATACATACATAAATATCAATCGTGTCTAACTATACACATACAGAATTAATAATAATATAAACATTCAGTGGTACAGCCACTGGTCTGCAAACATACATATAAGTTAAACAACAGTGGTTCCGTACGGGATACAACATGGCGGCGCAACCGGTCGTGTTTCGCCTCGTGCTCGGCTCTTCCACGTGGTACGGCAAATTCGGATTAACAATTCACATTTATGCATAGCAAATTCCACAAACATAATTTCAACAATAATATAAATATCTCACGATGAAACAGAAGGGTGTTCATTTACCTGTTTGACAAGTTCAGGCCCGTGATGACTTGAGAGAATTCTAAGATTCCTAAGTCCTGCTTCCTGGTCTATGAGTGTAGAGATTTCTCTAGCTGTGGAGATGTTGACTCTACCTCGTCTCATACACGACTGATTCAAACTGTGTTAGGCTCTGACACAGTCAAAACTGCTCTACCCACTGAGCCTGCTCTGATTGGTTAAACGGTCCGATTCAAAACTCAAGTGCTGACTCACTGTGATGTGGGTGGCTCGCTCGCTGTGTGTGGTTTGCTGTGTAATATACTAACTCTCTACTGTTACAAATACTACACATGGCTAAATAGTCAATGGGCAGAGTTAAAGCTAGCCAGTTCGTGACACTTGCTAGAGCCTATACAAGATCACAAGTGGCTGTAGAATAGTAAATTATGTAACTAATTTGTACACAGTATTAAATATACACAAAGAAATAATATATTTCTCAGTGGCTACAAATTATACAAGATACTTGTCTATAGAAAATGCCACTCAAACTAAGTAGATATAATTCCTTGAAAAACATAATAAAGATGTCTTATTTGGTCTTATCTACCTACACACATGGCTTTATACAACCGGCAACTGACATTCTTCAAAGTTCAATTTTTAGAGCAATTTTATGAGGGAATAATAAACAACTTTTCCTTTACGGACTTCTAATTTAATGATAGTGCGGACAAAGCAGCAAAGTTCAATTTTTAGAGCAATTTTATGAGGGAATAATAAACAACTTTTCCTTTACGGACTTCTAATTTAATGATAGTGCGGACAAAGCAGCAAAGAATGGAGCTAAAAATATCAATGCTCAGTGTATTCAACTCATAAAATCCCCTAAGGAAATTAAACGTATGATTGAAGAGAGGTCAATGAAACATGTTGTATTTGATACACATTTTGCTGTAGACTGTAGACTTTCGAGAACAGTTTTTACTGTGGCTAACAGAATAATGTTGAATGCCATAAACACAAAGTATTGTCCAGATGTCCATTGTGTATGCAATGAGCCTTTTTCATTATATCATTTACTTTTTGGCTGCCGTTTTTTTTGGCCTATACTAACTGTGCATCTGCATGACATAAAATCATTAGATGAGATTAATTTTCATCAAAGTGTATTGTTAGCAAAGCTCTTGATGGATTCTCCTGTGGCTAGATTTGTGTAAATAATTTTTTTTTCTTTCTCCCCCCCCCCCCCCCCCGTCTTATCATCTTTGGTGGAAAAGACGTAAATAAAACAACCAACCAACCACTTCTAATTTAAGAGTCTCGCTGGATGACAGTCGGCGACTAGCGTGGTTCCCATAGATGCTCATGTCAGATGAACGCCAGGTTGTTCATAGGCTCTCGGTGGTTCCGGTCAAAGCCCAGCCACGTCACATTCCAAGGTGGAGATGCCAATGCCAGTACATTAAGACATACACAAGAGCAGATTATTGCATTATTAATCAACCAACATAGGAAAAATACCCACATACTCTTCTGCATCCCAGTGTTCCTTACTACCCTTCTCCGTTCTATCCATTCTCAAGCTCATTCATAATTTACCTCCCTTTATCATAATTGAAATGAACGAACTTTCCCGAATTATTTCCCTTTATTATAATTGGAAACAAATTTATTGTAATTTATGAATTATCTCCCTTTTTCAGCCATTGAAAACAATTGATCAAATTCCATTTATAAATTATATATCTTTCTTAATTATTGACAAAATTGTAATTAATTTTACCCCCCACCTCTTTTTACAGCTCTAGCAGAGAATCCAAAATTATCATGCATAAATTACCTCTCTTCACAAACGTTAAAAAATAATTATGAAATATAAATTATGTATTTCCTTGCATTCAAAAGCATACTTTTTCACCAATATTTTCCTTTCATTCAGAATTATAAAATATATACATGTTTATACACATACGTACGCTTGCACCCGAGCAAAATGGCTGTCACGAAGAGAGGGGTTGGGGGATGGGGGTTAAGCTATTAATCTCTAGCGCGTTATTACCTCCTTTGAATAGGTTAATGGTGCGGCGACATTCAGGAGATTAATGCTGGGCCAACTTAATAATCAGACAGGGAAAAAGACGAGAACGAAAATAAAGTTACAATAGTCAAGAAATTCACATTCAAAGGCCAATCCGGGTAATTGCGGTTTCTATAACTATCTACTTTATTTAATTTAAATTGGAGAGTCTGGGTCAGATGCTTCTAGCGTGAGTCATAGGCGTAGCGTCTTTTAGTAAGGAGTAGTCTGGAGGTTTTCTGGATAGTCAATATTTGGGATACTAGAGCTATCGTTGACTGATCTCATCACCGGGCGAGAGTGTATCTGTATGGTTTCAAAAGTCACTCTGGTAATCTGGCGAGGGGGGATTCTCGTAGGCTTAGGCACTTAGCTATGTACTGTAGTGCGGAGATTTGTCCAGGATACTCTGGATGGCTTGTTGGCGTTAGTAGCAGGGTGTGGGCGAAAGATGCAGGTCAGTGGTCACGCGATGATGACTCATGGACCACGAGTGCTCGTCTTGTTGTTGTGGCACAGGTATCGAATTCGGCTTACGTGGCTAGCCGGCTGGAAAATGGTGAAGTCCCAAGTCTCGCTTCTCATTGACCTCCTGCGTTGACAGGGGCCTGCGGCGGGTCAGTGACTGGGAGTTGATACAAAGCCGGGGTGATATGCCCGGTACAGGAACCCGTCTGCAATGTATACAGACGCTGTATCAGCTGGGGATAGGGATAGTGCGGATTCAGGGCCTGTGGTTATGATAGCCCGTCTCAGAATTCAAATTGGCTTGACCGGTCATGGGGTGAGCCAGTGCAAATACCAACAGTCAAACAATGCATCTAGCTTTACTGGGCCAAAGTGGAGTTTATTGGCAGCCGCTAGTAAGAGATACATTCGGCGCATAGGATGGGGTTGACAACATGGCAAATATTTATACATTGGGGCAAGCGGAAAGCAAATGGAGGGTACAGGGCAAATGGGGTGTAGGTCTGGGCTGTACTGTGGACTTTAATCTATATGGAGGGACAGTATGGCATGGGATATTTACACAGGGGCCAAGCGGGGCATACAAGCATAAATCCAAACATGTCATGGGTCATATACAAGGTAGAAAGTATGTGCAAGGGAGAAATACAAGTCATAGCGACGCATCAAGGCAAAATTATAAACATGAACATACATATTGACAGGACGCATGAACATGATGGGCGAACGACGGGTGATGGGTCTGCTATATGACAAAGAGTAAGTTCCCTCTCTTACCTTAACTTAGACGGGTGGAAGCACAAGGGTACTGTCGAAACTCAGAGGTCACTCGGTGATGTTGACGTGTTTTCGGACAGCTGGTACTTCAAGGCAGGAAGGCTGGGGTCTGACGCTATGTCAGGGCTTGTGCCAGGCTTTAAGGAAGTGTCCCGGGGGGCGGGGCTTAAAGACTGGGCGAGCGAGCCGGCTAAAGATGGCTGGGTAGGGAGAGATGATGGCTGGCTGAGCGCGGTGCTGGACGGCTCGCGGCCGGGCTCAGAGTTGCAATTGCACGCCTCGTCACAGAGGCCCCCCCAAGGAAAAAGGCGAGGACGTAGGACTCGACGAAGACGCGGCCAATCAGCTCTGAGGTCGGCTGCCGGGTGAGACGATGGTTGGCGATGATCCGGGTGATGCGGGGCGATGCGGGGTTCCGGGTAGTCAATGGCGGATGCCCAAGGCTGGGGTCCGCGGAGCTGCCGGGTTTCGGCTACGGTTAGAGGGCGGCGGCGGGAATGAAGGCTGGGGCGTCGGCCCTCAGGGGCGACTCGCTGGAGTCGGTTGCGGGGTGACGGCTGAGGAAGTCTGCGCCGTGGTTGTCTTTTCCTGGGATGTGCTCCAGCTGGAAAGAGTACGCTTGGAGCAGCAGAGCCCATCTCATCAGCCGGGCGTTGAGCGATTTGGATGTCGCCAAGAAGGAAAGCGGCTGATGATCCACTTGGACGGTAAAGTGCGAACCGTAGAGATACAGTTGGAACTTCTGGACTGCCCAGACGAGGGCGAGACACTCCTTCTCCGACGTGGCGTAATTCTGTTCGGCCGGCTTGAGTTTCCGGCTGGCGTACGCGACGGGGAAGAGCGTCGGGGCGTCCGCGGAGTCCCGTTGAAGTAGAACGGCTCCGAGGCCTACGTCGCTGGCGTCTGTGCGCAGGACGAAGGGCTGTCCGTGGTTGGGGAGTCGCAGGACCGGCTGGGACGTCAGCTTGTCCTTGAGCTCCTGGAAGGCAGCTTCACATTGCGGGGTCCAGAGGACTCGGTCCGGTGCGGTTTTCCGGGTTAGACTGGATAGTGGCGCGGCGATCCCGTTGTAGCCGGGTACAAATTTCTGATAGAAGCCACTCAGTCCCAGGAAGGACTGAACATCTTTCTTGGTCTTGGGGCGTGGCGCGTCTCGAAGGCGCTGGACGGTCTTTTCCAGGGGCCGGAGCTGTCCACGGCTGATGGTGTGGCCAAGAAATTCCAGCTCCTGATAGCCGAACTGGCATTTGGTCGGCCGGGCAGTGAGGCCAGCTTCTTTGAGGCGGCGTAAGAGTTGGCGCACCACTCGCAGGTGCTCCTCCCATGTCTCCGTTGCGACGAGTATGTCGTCCATAAAGGAGTGTATGAACGGACAGTGGAGGGGGTCCAACAGCTTCCGCATCATCGTGCTGAAAATACTGGGGGCATTGTGCAGACCAAACGGCAGAACGTTGAATTCATAGTGGCCGTCCATCGTGCTGAAGGCTAGGTACTGGCGGGATGAAGGGTGCACGGGAATCTGATAAAAGCCTTTGCTCAGATCCACTCGGGAGAAGTATCGGGCGGATTGTAGCTTTGCAAACAAGTCGGTGGGGTCGGATAGGGGTCCGGGCACGAACTGGGTTACAAGGTTCAACTGCCGGAAGTCGATACAGAGGCGATGTTCTCCGCTGGGCTTCCGTGATAGAACTATTCCTGCGCTGTAGGGGGAACGGGAGGGAGCGATGACTCCGGCTTGTAGCAGAGCCTCTACTTCCGTTCTGACTACTTGCTGCTGGGAAAGTGGGACGGGGTACGGTTTCTGGCGGACGGGAGTGGGGTCCGTCAGGGTCAGTCGAACTTCTTCCAGGTCCGTCCTCCCAGGAATGTCGGTGAGGACTTCCCGGTATTCCGCTACGATGGCGCGTAGTTGGCGTTGCTGGCCGGCGGGGAGTGAGGGGTCCAGAGAGACGTCCCGGAAGGATTCCTTCCCTTTTAGCGGAAATTCGGCGACGCCGGTCTCTGTGCCATCCACTTCGACGGCCAGCGCGACCGTGAGTAGCGAGTGGGAGTCTGGGGCGGGTGCAGGTTGCTCCAGGTACCGCTTGAGCAGATTGATGTGGTGGGTCCTGGGCTTTCCGCCTACCTCGATGCGGTAAGTGGTACGGGAGAGCTTCTCAAGCACCGGGTAGGGTCCCTGCCAAGCTATGTCTAGCTTGTTTGTGCCGCTGGGGAGGAGCAGTAGGACTTGGTCTCCTACCTGTAGTTCTCGGTCCCGGGCGCGGCGGTTGTGATAGCGGGCTTGTCTTTCTCTCGCCTTCTTCAGGTTGGCGGAGGCGGCTTTCCATGTGGCCTTGAGGGTTTCTTGGAGCTTCGTGACGTATTTCGTGGCGTCGACCGGTGCCTCGTCCAGTTTGGCGTCGGTCCAGCTACGTCGCAAGGCGGCTAGAGGTCCGGAAAGGGGTCTTCCAAAAAGCAGCGTGGAAGGCGTATATCCGGTGGAGGTGTGCGGGGTTTCTCGATACGCGAAGAGCGCTGACGCGACGTATGTGTCCCACGCTTCCGGCTGTTCGTCGGCGATCTTGCGGATTATCGAGATAAGAGTCCCGTTTAGGCGCTCGACCTGTCCGTTGCTAGCGGGGTGGTAGGGTGGAGTCCGGATATGGCGGATGCGGAGTAGTTGAAACACCTCTTGCATGAGTTTCCCGGTGAACTGGGACCCGTTGTCGGTCAAGATGTTGTCCGGGAATCCGACTCGAGTGAATATGGTGACGAGCGCGTCGGCGACTCGGGCGGCGTCGATCTTTGGTAGAGGAACGGCTTCACACCACATCGAGCAGGCGTCGACCAGGGTTAGTAGGTACTGGTTCCGCTTCTTGGTCCGCGGGAGGGGTCCTACGATGTCGACTGCCACTCGTTGGAAGGGTGTTCCGACAACGACTGTGGGGCTGATAGTGACCGGGACGGTGTGATGGCGGGGCGAGTATCGTTGGCACTGGCTACAGGACTTGACGTAGCGCTTCACGTCTTCGGTCATCCCGGGCCAGTGGTACTGAGCGCTGATGCGTAGTGTGGTCGCTCCTATACCCATATGTCCGCTGAGGGGCATGCTATGGCCAAGTTCCAGGACTTGGGGGCGAAGTGTCGCAGGCACGACGAGTTGAGAATGGTCGTCCTTCTGACGGAAGAGGAGTCCGTCTTCGACGAAAAAGTCCCCGGACTTGGGTGGAGTGCGTGCGGCGGGAAGTTTTCCGTAGCACTTGCGGAGGGTGACGTCGCTTTCTTGGGCCTTCCGGATCTGTTCCGGCATCTGGTTGGGTATCGGGGGTGGTGTCGCGGCTGTTTTCGCCTGGGCGCGCGTCTGGACGGCGGCCATCGACTCCACAGGCTGGGGCGGCATCCCCAAGAACACGTATCGGCATCCTAAAATCAGGTCGTACAGGGGCTGGTCCATCACGGCAGCTTGGATGGTCCCCGTTACGTATCGGCTGGTGACTTGGATCCGGGCTATAGGGAGCGTGGTGCTGGGTTGGGACGCGTCGGCCAACTTCAGGGTGATAGTCTCGCCGGTCAGGTCTTGTTCCCTGATGAACGAGCGGCGGACGACGGCGTCGAAGGTGAGACCAGTGTCGTATAGACAGTGGGCTGGGCGATTGTTGACGGTCACTTGCTCAGTGACGGCCGGTCGATCGGCGGGAGTGACGACGGGGGTTACCGGTTTCCCGTCGGGGGTAACTTGGCGTAGGGCTAGTACGGTACCTTGTTTGCGACGCTGGTCGCTGATGCGTCGAAAACATTTCTCCCGGGTGTGTCCGCGGCGCTGGCAGTAGCCGCAGTAGAGCTCTGTGCTCCGCTTCCCTGGCTCTGCTCCGGGGGTTGGGCGTCCTTTGGGCGGTTGTGGACGGTGGTTCGCTGGCGGGATTGGCCGGCGAGGCTGGTGGCGGGTATCTGGCGACGAGGGTGCGGGGGGATCACGGCGAGGCTGTCTGTCGTCGGGATGGGCGGTGAGATAGCGGTCCGCGACGATGATCAGATCTTCAAGGCGAGCGGCGCCCTGTTCGGCGGCGAAGGTCCGAAGTTCCGCTGGCATGGTCCCTCGGAGTTGTTCGGCGAGCATCAACTCTAGCAATCCATCGTATGTCCTGGGTTCGTCAGTTTGCTCAATCCATTTGTCCCGTAGCGTAGCTAGACGGTCGGCAAACTGCGTGAACTTCTCCCCTTTCTCTCTCCGGGAGTTCCGGAAATTCTTGCGGTAGTGCTCACCTGAGAGCTCAAAACCATGCAGTAGGGCTCTCTTGAGGGCGGGATAGTCTCCCTCCTCGGAAGTCGGTGTCTTGGCCAGAATCTCATAGGCCTTCCCCTTAAGGCCATGACTGAGCTTGCGATACCAGAACTGGGGGTCAAGACCGTTTTCTCTCGCGACTCGTTCGAATCGGCCGAGATAGACTTCAATCGATTCGTCCCGTTCGACGAATGGGTCCAGGGGGAAGTTCATCCCCGGAATCGGCGGGGGGGGGGGGGGGGGGGGGGGGTGCGGGTATCCCGGTGCTGGTGGCGAAGCTGGGGGCGAGTAGCGAGTAGTCTTCGCTAGCGGGCGATGCGATACCCAAATCGCGGCGGTCGCGCTCAAGTTGGAGGAGTGCTTGGCGCCGTTCGAGCTCCTTATCCTTCCTTTTCTCTTCCAGTGCCGCTACCCTCTCGTCCTCCTCCTTCCTCCTTGCGGCGGCTCTCTCCTCCTCCGCTATCCTCTCTTTCGCCTCCTCTCTTCTCCGCGCGGCGGCTCTCTCCTCCTCTGCAAGCTTCTCCTTCGCCTCCTCTCTCCTCCGCTCGGCGGCTTTCTCCTCCTCTGCAAGCTTCTCCTTCGCCTCCTCTCTCCTCCGCTCGGCGGCTTTCTCCTCCTCTGCAAGCTTCCGGGCGGCGGCTTTCTCCTCCTCTGCAAGCTTCCGGGCGGCGGCCCGTTCCTCCGCGGCGATGCGCTCTTTCTCCTCCTCTTTCTTCGCCTCTCGCTCTTTGGCCCTCTCCTCCCTCTTCAACTTTTCCTCTGCCACGTCAGCATCTACGTTAGCCAAGACGTAGTCTTTGAGTTCGGTGCCGGCGAGCCCTAAGCTCTCGCCAATACTCTTGTACTTAAGCGCAAGCTCTCCCCGGTCGGCCATGGTAAGGGAGGTAACTTACCCTGTAAAAGGTCCTAACCGGAATGAGGGGCGCACACAAGGGGTACACTGACGGAAAACAAGGGGGGTGGGCTGGATGAGCTACAATGAATCTGCAAAGGGGCGAATACAACACAACCACAAAGACAAAATGCAATCAATCAAAAATACAAAAATGAATGCAAGAAAAAAGCCTTTTGAGAAATCGCCACTCGGGAAAACCAGTAAGGGAACTAAGGGGCTATGCTATCTACTACTAGGCTTAGAGGGCTGGGGTGGAAATTACGCTAAGTCCTAAGTCTAGTCGAGTTGGGATGGGAACCTAAGTCTTCTGTCTCGTTGGGTTGGGGGAGGAAACCTAAGTCTTTAGTCTCGTCGGGTTGGGAGAGGAAACCTAAGTCTTTAGTCTCGTCGGGGTCGCCAAAGTTAATGTCACGAAGAGAGGGGTTGGGGGATGGGGGTTAAGCTATTAATCTCTAGCGCGTTATTACCTCCTTTGAATAGGTTAATGGTGCGGCGACATTCAGGAGATTAATGCTGGGCCAACTTAATAATCAGACAGGGAAAAAGACGAGAACGAAAATAAAGTTACAATAGTCAAGAAATTCACATTCAAAGGCCAATCCGGGTAATTGCGGTTTCTATAACTATCTACTTTGTTTAATTTAAATTGGAGAGTCTGGGTCAGATGCTTCTAGCGTGAGTCATAGGCGTAGCGTCTTTTAGTAAGGAGTAGTCTGGAGGTTTTCTGGATAGTCAATATTTGGGATACTAGAGCTATCGTTGACTGATCTCATCACCGGGCGAGAGTGTATCTGTATGGTTTCAAAAGTCACTCTGGTAATCTGGCGAGGGGGGATTCTCGTAGGCTTAGGCACTTAGCTATGTACTGTAGTGCGGAGATTTGTCCAGGATACTCTGGATGGCTTGTTGGCGTTAGTAGCAGGGTGTGGGCGAAAGATGCAGGTCAGTGGTCACGCGATGATGACTCATGGACCACGAGTGCTCGTCTTGTTGTTGTGGCACAGGTATCGAATTCGGCTTACGTGGCTAGCCGGCTGGAAAATGGTGAAGTCCCAAGTCTCGCTTCTCATTGACCTCCTGCGTTGACAGGGGCCTGCGGCGGGTCAGTGACTGGGAGTTGATACAAAGCCGGGGTGATATGCCCGGTACAGGAACCCGTCTGCAATGTATACAGACGCTGTATCAGCTGGGGATAGGGATAGTGCGGATTCAGGGCCTGTGGTTATGATAGCCCGTCTCAGAATTCAAATTGGCTTGACCGGTCATGGGGTGAGCCAGTGCAAATACCAACAGTCAAACAATGCATCTAGCTTTACTGGGCCAAAGTGGAGTTTATTGGCAGCCGCTAGTAAGAGATACATTCGGCGCATAGGATGGGGTTGACAACATGGCAAATATTTATACATTGGGGCAAGCGGAAAGCAAATGGAGGGTACAGGGCAAATGGGGTGTAGGTCTGGGCTGTACTGTGGACTTTAATCTATATGGAGGGACAGTATGGCATGGGATATTTACACAGGGGCCAAGCGGGGCATACAAGCATAAATCCAAACATGTCATGGGTCATATACAAGGTAGAAAGTATGTGCAAGGGAGAAATACAAGTCATAGCGACGCATCAAGGCAAAATTATAAACATGAACATACATATTGACAGGACGCATGAACATGATGGGCGAACGACGGGTGATGGGTCTGCTATATGACAAAGAGTAAGTTCCCTCTCTTACCTTAACTTAGACGGGTGGAAGCACAAGGGTACTGTCGAAACTCAGAGGTCACTCGGTGATGTTGACGTGTTTTCGGACAGCTGGTACTTCAAGGCAGGAAGGCTGGGGTCTGACGCTATGTCAGGGCTTGTGCCAGGCTTTAAGGAAGTGTCCCGGGGGGCGGGGCTTAAAGACTGGGCGAGCGAGCCGGCTAAAGATGGCTGGGTAGGGAGAGATGATGGCTGGCTGAGCGCGGTGCTGGACGGCTCGCGGCCGGGCTCAGAGTTGCAATTGCACGCCTCGTCACAATGGCCACTTAGGGACTGCCTGCAGGTACTTACCCTGCATGGTGCTTTCCTAGGACACGACAACACAATACAATACAAAGACGACACAGGTCCGAGTGGATCACATATGTGCATGCAGCTCTCTTCCGTTCGACAGGACATTAACCTCAGAACTACTGGAACTGCGTCGCAGGACCGTAACAGCAGGACGATACACCGCTTGAGATAGGAGGCAAATAGTACAAAACCACGGTCCGCACAATCCTCCTTTGGAAAACACTGCCGGTACTGGAGTCCTTCTTTCCAAATTTCCTCTCTGCGACTCGTCGATTTAGCTACGTACAGCAGGTTTTATTTGCTGGCATTTTCAAATTTAGTGCGCATATCGCTCACTGCAAAAACTTACATGGCACGTGAAAATACACGCCTGCCCTCATACCCATATAGTGGCAGTCTTGACCAAAATTATGGTGACGAAGCAAAACTTACAAAACAATCCATATGTTGAAATCACATTATTTGCAAACTTAGAAATAAACTTTCATTTATTTTCTCTCACTCAACTTCCACCCTCAATAACAGGCTTAAAAACCTTATTCAAAAAACCGAATCGTGACACTTGTGATGGTCAAATGAACTCATGTCGTTCTGTTATAAGAACTACCATTGCAGTAAAAGAAACAGCACGGAACCTTCTTGATATCAGTGGGCCAGTAGAGCTAGGGTCACCATCAGTCTAGCGATATCCTATGTAGATTTACTTTGGATTTCAGGTTTGATTTTGTTATGGGTATGGGTGCAGTAACATTACCCGTATCATCATCATTTGACTCGCCTATATATACGACATACTTATATCACCTATAGTTTCCTTTTGAAAGGCGAAGAACAACCATGGTGCTTCGCGTGTGACAAGTCCTTTTCCGTTCGTCATTTTATGTCTGAATGTGCTGATCTGGTTGTTCAGAGAGAAAGATATTTTGGTTCTATACCTTTAATGAGATTTTTAAAGTTTGCAATTAAAAAAAAAAACTGTTTAAATTTTTATATGAGGTTAATTTGTTTTATCGCAGTCCTGTCATCTTGTTTGTATACGTGTTAAATTTCATCAGTAAAGTTAGTTTTATACAAATCTGTTATTTATTTAAATGTTAGCGGTTTAGTGTGATTTTGAATAGTTTAATTTAGTCCTGATTCGGCTCTTGGCAATCCGCTGGACCCTATAAACCTTTAATATCTATTTTCATCATCATAGTCGTCATCATAATTGTCGTTCGCGTCGTCCTTTTTTTAACCTCAGTTGGCAGGCCGAGCGTGTTTTCTTTTTTTTTTTTTTTTTTTTTACAATTAAACTCTTTCATTTACTCACTTTTAATAGCTCATGATCTTCTTCATTGATTCGTTTTTTTTTCTTTCTTTCTACTTTTTGCTTTCTTTTTCGCGTTGTTCTCCGCTCCTCCTCATCATCATTATGATCATCATGATAATTTCTTCTTCTTCTTCTTCTTCTTCTTCTTCTTCTTCTTCTTCTTCTTCTTCTTCTTCTTCTTCTTCTTCTTCTTCTTCTTCTTCTTCTTCTTCTTCCTTTATTGTCGCAACTACCTTTTATTCTGATTTATAATAGAATACAATATAATGCCAAAGTGACTAAATGTTTTAAAGAATAGCTGGTATTGATTGTTCAGTAAGAAGAAAAAAGGTTGTGAAGGACTCCGATTACATTCTTGTCTATCCTGTGGCCAGGGTGTAGGCTGAATCACTTTGGTCTGACAGTGGTATGCATACTGTGTGCCAGAAAAATCAGTGGTCTATTGTAAAACCCAGAATGCTACCCAGAAAACCTTGTCCTCTGTCCACAGTTGGGTTCTGTGTGTAATCTGTCAAAATCTTCAACTCCCCTTACTTTCAGTCATGCTACCAAGTCACATCAGTTTCACAGTTTACAGAGAAGGAAAGCTTCCTCGAGCTCTGAAATAGAAATGACCAGGTCATTGATACATTTCTTGTGACATTCTCTAAATGTTCGAGGTCTATCGATACATGTGATAATATATGCTATTAATTTTGTTGTTAAAATCTTAAGATATTTCTCACCTTGTTCGGTCACCTTGTTTTCCATAGGCTGTAGGCAAATGTCAACAATTCTGAAGAAAGGGTTGGAAATCGTCCTTCTTTTAAAGTTTACTAGTGTGTTCTCTTAAAACCGATCTTGTATACAAAAGATTGGTTTCGTCTTTTTCACCCTAGTTATTTTAGAATATGTAAGCTATATACAACCTAATCTTATGGAAATCAGTTACGGTAGTTGATGGTGGGAGAAGGCATTTTGGTAATTTTGTGTCAGCGGGAAGATTTAAACCAAAATAATGTGTTTGAAAGCAGCTTCTTTTGTCTTTAATAATAATAATAATAATAATAATAATAATAATAATAATAATAATAATAATAATAATACATTATGCCAATCACGCGCTTTTTCTTCAGTCGAGCTAAAAGAGCGGCGATATGAAGAGATCGCGATTACAGAAGTTGGAATAGAAATCATTTTTAATTTTGAAATTTTAGATTGACCTCATCCAATAGCATTATTGAAGGGAGGAAGGAAACCGGAGTACCGGGAGAAAACCCTCGGTGTGCTTAAAAGTCTCGTACCTAAGTCACGTAAGTTCGTCCCAAGCGGGGTTCGAACCCGCGACATTCGGCATGGAAAACTAGCTCACTACCACCTGAGCTACCAGGCCACCCTTTATTTTAAGAATGCTGCAGAGAACTTAGCGCCAGTGCACTGTTAATGACGTTATCAGCCTCTGAACAAATAACAGTAAGATAGTAGGACAAAAATATACACGTAGTCTCGTCTGCTGGTCCCCTCTGGGTAGGACTGTTAGTCTCCCAAAAGATTCATGCTGGGAGGTCACTAATGGTTGTCTGATAAGAAATGTGTTGGTGAACAGTCTCGGAATAGTACTGCTAGGAGATCGACCCAGTAATCTGGGTATTAAGAGAAGCGCATGGAACCAGGGCCTGTTGGTCTACACACTCAGTATTATCATTGTCTAAGATAGTGAAGTTTCTAAAAGCAGTACGCTAATGCAAAAGCTCTACCCCTGTGTAATCTGGATTGAACGTGTTGAAGACATTTTCTCATTTGTTTTTGTTGCTAAACTGGGTTACTAGACCTCAGGGAGCAGAGCTAGATCATAAAAGGTGGTTCATCTATCACCCTCTATGTGGTACCCAAACTATAGCTTTTTCATAAGGCTGTCTCTTTCATAATCTTTCGCTGTGTTGAACCGAAAACTTCGAAAGGGTCAGCCCCACTGTTCGCCCCATTCACTGTAGTTCCTAAAAGCCATGAAGGCTATAAGGTCTTTCATAACACCACGTCTTGGGTTGTATTGTGCTGAAAACACGAGGAAGTTCGCAAAGCTTGGATCATCTTCGCAGTTTGTGAGCGGAGTATAGTAGAAGTCAACTTGAATAGTATTTTAGAGATGAACACGAGTTTATTTACTGTAATGAACTAGAAAGTTCCAACTTGAAAACATTACCAATACAAGCAGCAACTCCTCTCCCACCCCCACCACCAACAAAAACAACCGCGGGAACTACAGCAACAACAGCAACATCATTTAATGAGACTGCAGGAAGCACAAAGATCCTAAAACCACTCTTCCTTTTTTTGTCGTCGTCATCGACATCATCGTCATCAACAACAACAAAAACAATAACAGCAACGTTTCTTCGTATTTCGATATCAACTGCAGGTTTTTGTTTAAAAAAATCAACAGAATTTCTATACTCGTTACTCTGAAAATCATCATCATCATCATCATCATCATCATCATCATCATCATCATCATCATCATCATCATCATCATCATCATCATTTCCTTGTTTTGATTTCAAGCTGCAAATGCTTCTGGAAAATAAAAATGTATTAACTCGTTGCTTTGAAGAGTCTGTTTGCTCTGAGTTAGTTAAGAAAGCAAACGCCACAAGCGCACATAGAGAGGGAGAATTTTTTTTTTTTTAACGGAAGCTGACTCTTCTGCTGACCAACATTGTTAAAATCGATCAAATTTTGCCCTAAACGCAGATGCCAATCAAACGTGATTTGTTTTACAGACACACACACAAACAAACAAACACACACACACACACACACACACACACACACACACACACACACACACACACACACACACACACACTCTCTCTCTCTCTTTCTCTTTTTCTCACACACACTTACACACACCCAAACACACCCCTACACACACACACGCACACACCCACACTCACACACACACAACGGTGCATTTGTTTCCGTTAAGGTTTCCTTGTTGAAAGAGTGTCACTGGGTGCATAGCGATAGATTAAAGTGTGGTTAGAGGCAACGTCGTTTGATTTTTGTCGTATATTTAACTAGTTGTGAACGAACCTTTATCGCAGCAAAATACTGTTCAAACTAACTTAGGCTGAAGCCGATTAGTATGGTCTCGACCTCAACAAATTTTTCGGTATATATTTTGTATTTCTTTTGTCCTTTTTCGTGACATTTTGAGCGACTTGATGCACCACTTGAGCACCACTTTGTGCTGGTAATGTGCACTATATAATAAGAGCTATTAATTTTTGTTAGTAAATACGGCGCCTGGGTTGTGTCATTATTAAGAAATCTATTATAACTTCAATGAGAAGTTGTAAGAACATCTGAATTTGGTTTTAAATTTGTACTGTTCGTTTGGTAATAAAATGTGAAAGTGGTTTTTTGTCCCCAGCAAGGAATAAAAATTAAGGGATAAAGAGCAAATGCTATGTGAAACGGGATTTAAAAAGGATACAAAGAGATGCTTTTAAACAAATATATTAGTAACAGTCAATACCTTGGCCCTGGATATTATTACTTGAAGAAGAGGAACAAACACCAACAATATCCGTACGTTGACGTTTAGGTGACATTACGGTCATTTGTTAGAAACTACCTTTACTATTTAAAAGTACGTCTAAGTTCGAGACCAACATTGTGCAAAAAGTGATAAAATTGTCGAATTCACGAAGAGATGAGTATCGGCTTTGTGGGTATTAGGTTTGCCAAATCTTACACATTTTATTTCATTTAGGTGCTCTCTCTATTTTTTTCCCTTTTATTTTCCTTTGCCTCCAGTGGAGAACGCACAGCGCAGTACCACACAATACCTCCTAATGTGTCAATAATTGTTGAGTATGACAAATAATCTGTGAGAAATACCTACAGCACCAACAACATCTATATCATGTGTTCATAGACTTCAAGAAGGCGTTTGACCGAGTCTGGCATGCAGCTCTATGGGCAGCAATGAAAGTGTACAACATCAGCCCTAAAATTATTGAAGTCATCAAAAGCCTGTATGACAAGGCTACCAGTGCAGTCCTCCACAACAGCGCCATCGGGAACTGGTTCAGAACAACAATCGGTGTGCGTCAAGGATGCCTACTCTCTCCAACACTCTTCAACATCTTCCTAGAGCGCATCATGTCAGATGCTCTTGCAGATCATAAAGGCACAGTCAGCATAGGGGGTAGAGCAATCTCCAATCTTCGTTTTGCGGATGACATTGATGGATTTTCTGGAGAAGAACAAGAAATTGAACAGCTGATACAGAGGCTTGACACCACCTCCAGAGCCTATGGAATGGAAATAAGTGCAGAGAAGACCAAAATGATGACCAACAACACCAATGGCATCAACACGGATATCGAATTCCAAGGCCAATCCCTCAACACAGCGCATAGCTTCAAATATTTAGGAGCCATTGTATCAGACAATGGATCCCGACAAAAAGGCCTCTCCAGGATCGCACAAACAACTGCTGCCCTGACAAGGTTGAAGCCCATTTGGAAAGACAGGACCATCAGTCTACATTCCAAAGTAAAACTGCTGCGCTCCCTTGTCATCTCCATCTTTCTATATGCTTGCAAAGCATGGACCCTCACAGCAGATTTCCAACGAATAATACAAAGCATGGAGATGAGGTGCTACAGAAGACTTCTGGGCATTTCCTATACCCAACACATCACCAACGACGAAGTCCGACAGATCATCACACAAGCCATTGGACAACACGATGACCTGCTCACAGTGGTGAAGAAACGGAAACTCCGATGGTATGGCCACGGCACCAGATAATCCGGCCTTGCAAAGACTATTCTGCAAGGCACAGGGAAAGAGGTAGAAAAAGAGGGAGACCGAAAAAGAGCTGGGAGGACAACATTCGAGAATGGACTGGTTTGACACTGAGCGAAGCCATCAGGGCTGCTGAGGACAGAGAAAGATGGAGTATGCTGGTTAAACGATCATCTGTGATGCACCTACGACCTCCGGGTTACGGGACAGGATAGGATAGGATAGGACAAAGAGACATTAAAGGAAGAAGAAGATTTCAATTTAAGTTTTTTTTTCTTCTGAGCGTTCAAAGATCGTCTGCTATATAGCATCAAATGGCTTATCTCCCTTTAGTATATTCGTAAGCCACAAATAAATACTGCGTAGCGTGACTAGCAGACTCAGTGCGCTGCTATGCACCAGACAAGCCAAACAATGCTGTCGTAGGTAGTGTGAAGGGGCGCGTAATGACTGTATCGTGGGCCGCATGGCTAAACCGGCGACGTGAAGTTTTACACCCATCTGAGAGCTTTCATTCTGTAATGTGGATTTATAAACTCTTCTATAATCATACTATCTAATGTAAATGTTTGGGGGAAAACTCAGTGTAAGCTGTAATGTCAGCAGCAGCAGCAACAACAACAACAACAGCAACAACAACAACAACGACAAAAGAAAAGGGAGAACAACTTACGCAAGTAAACGAATCACGGAAGATGACGCTTCCGATGTTTTGAACCTTTGGGTTGCATCTGTTTTGCAGCCTAATAAAAATTAAACTAGATGAGGAAGGAGCTAGGACGGCGCTATTTCTTTATTTAGAACAATTTTATTTATTTAAATATAGAATATTGTCTGTCTTCAGTCATTACTTGCGAGAGAGTACATAAATATGTGTGTAAATGCATGCGAGCGCCTAGAACAAACTTTTAGTTCGGAATTTGCGCTTTGCAAAGTACATTATTATTATTATTTATTATTATTATTATTATTATTATTATTATTATTATTATTATTATTATTATTATTATTATTATTATTATTATTATTATAAGGAGAAGAACCACCATGGTGCTTTGCATGTGACCAATCCTTTTCCGTTCGCCATTTCATGTCTGAGTGTGCTGATCTGATTGAGGAAAGAGAAACATATTTTGGTTCAATACCTTTCAAAGAGATTTTTAAAGTATGTAATGGTCAACATCTGTTTCAATTTTTACATGATGTTGGTTTGTTTTATCGCATAAAAATCATATCGACATGTTTTGTTTAGTTTGGATTTTATTGATAGGACTGAATTTAGTGATTTGATTGAAGAAAGAGAACATATTTTTAATACATCAGTTTTAAAGAAGACTTTTAAAGAGGTGTCTTGTGAAAGTTTGTTCGAGTATTTAAGAGTAACAGGCTTGTTTTTTAAGATTTGAAACATTTTATAATATTTTAAGATAACGTCTCTCTGGTCCTGAATTGGCTCGGAAGAGTCCGCTGGACCTAAAGCAATAATCATGTTATTATTATTATTATTATTATTATTATTATTATTATTATTATTATTATTATTATTATTATTATTATTATTATTATTATTATCATAAAACCGACATGATTCACTCATCAACATCATTTGAAATATAGTCTCATTTTTTCATTTTTCGAAAGTAATATTTTTGTTAATAGTATTTCTTTTCAAGAGTGGGTTGAGCATGCAAATATACACGGACTGAACACACTATACACGTAAATTAGCTTTATCCGAATTACTTTTTAATAGTACCCTATACTAGGCGAACACATTTTATCTTCTCGAATTGTCGCAAGAGGGTTAAACCCGTATAGAGTAGCATTCATTATATTTTTATATATACTTTATGTAAGATTGCTTTTTTTTCTTCTCCCGATTATCATGTTTTCATAATAAATGTATAAAGACTTGTTGTGTATATCTTGATTATTCGTGAGTACAACCTCTTTGCTTTACACTGATCTTTGTTCTTGTGCATGAGCTCTCTCTCTCTCTCTCTCTCTCTCTCTCTCTCTCTCTCTCTCTCTCTCTCTCTCTCTCTCTCTCTCCCTCCCTCTCGCTCTCTCTTTCTCATCTAAAGAAGCAGAGTCCTCTCCTCCTCACGGTCCTCTACCCCCTATTATTTTTCCTTCCTCGACTCTGCTTCTTTCCTGGCTATGCTATCCATTCCGGTGTACACCCCACCTCACTGACATACTGACATTTTCTTCATTATTGTGCCACCTGGGAGAAAGCAAGACGAACGAACATCACAGAACGAGAAGCATCTACTATGTTGAAGCTGGGTTTGTTGACAAGGATGCCTATCTGTCTGTTTTCTCCCTCTTCTGCATCCACTGACATTTGCATCATGCAGTAAGTAAGTGGCACCTGAGGCATATGTCGATGAGATAAGCAACTACGCATTACTGGAAGGAGAGGCATTGCAATAACAAGTTCAGTTATTTAATTTTATGTCTATTCACACACTTGTATTAATAATAATAATAATAATAATAATAATAAGAATAATAATAATAATAATAATAATAATTATTATTATTATTATTATTATATTATTATTATTATTATTATTATTATTATTATTATTATTATTATTATTATTATTATCATATAGTGCTTTTCCAGCACAAGAACTGCTCAAGGCGCTGGCAGATAAAGGATCTGACTTAAGCCGCCAGGTTCGCCCAATGGCAGCCTTTGCGCGCATTGTCTGACGCGCTGATAACAGCACAATCCTGGATGGCCGAGGACGGGGGGAGAAGGGAGTTAGTGCTTGCTGGGTGTGTTTTTGTCCCGTCAAAGAGATGAGCGTCAGGGTCAGGAGAGACAGAGAGATTAGTGCTTGCTGGGTGTGTTTTTGTCCCGTCTAAGAGATGAGCGTCAGAGTCAGGAGAGACAGAGAGATTAGTGCTTGCTGGGTGTGTTTTTGTCCCGTCTAAGAGATGAGCGTCAGGGTCAGGAGAGACAGAGAGATTAGTGCTTGCTGGGTGTGTTTTTGTCCCGTCTAAGAGATGAGCGTCAGGGTCAGGAGAGACAGAGAGATTAGTGCTTGCTGGGTGTGTTTTTGTCCCGTCTAAGAGATGAGCGTCAGGGTCAGGAGAGACAGAGAGATTAGTGCTTGCTGGGTGTGTTTTTGTCCCGTCTAAGAGATGAGCGTCAGGGTCAGGAGAGACAGACAGAGAGAGATTAGTGCTTGCAGGGTGTGTTTTTGTCCCGTCTAAGAGATGAGCGTCAGGGTCAGGAGAGACAGAGAGATTAGTGCTTGCTGGGTGTGTTTTTGTCCCGTCTAAGAGATGAGCGTCAGGGTCAGGAGAGACAGACAGAGAGAGATTAGTGCTTGCAGGGTGTGTTTTTGTCCCGTCTAAGAAATGAGCGTCAGGGTCAGGAGAGACAGACAGAGAGAGATTAGTGCTTGCTGGGTGTGGTTTTGTCCCGTCTAAGAAATGAGCGTCAGGGTCAGGAGAGACAGACAGAGAGAGATTAGTGCTTGCAGGGTGTGTTTTTGTCCCGTCTAAGAAATGAGCGTCAGGGTCAGGAGAGACAGACAGAGAGAGATTAGTGCTTGCTGGGTGTGTTTTTGTCCCGTCTAAGAGATGAGCGTCAGGGTCAGGAGAGACAGACAGAGAGAGATTAGTGCTTGCAGGGTGTGTTTTTGTCCCGTCAAAGAGATGAGCGTCAGGGTCAGGAGAGACAGACAGAGAGAGATTAGTGCTTGCTGGGTGTGTTTTTGTCCCGTCAAAGAGATGAGCGTCAGGGTCAGGAGAGACAGACAGAGAGAGAGAGAGATTAGTGCTTGCAGGGTGTGTTTTTGTCCCGTCTAAGAGATGAGCGTCAGGGTCAGGAGAGACAGACAGAGAGAGAGAGAGATTAGTGCTTGCAGGGTGTGTTTTTGTCCCGTCTAAGAGATGAGCGTCAGGGTCAGGAGAGACAGACAGAGAGAGATTAGTGCTTGCTGGGTGTGTTTTTGTCCCGTCTAAGAGATGAGCGTCAGGGTCAGGAGAGACAGACAGAGAGAGAGAGAGATTAGTGCTTGCAGGGTGTGTTTTTGTCCCGTCTAAGAAATGAGCGTCAGGGTCAGGAGAGACAGAGAGATTAGTGCTTGCTGGGTGTGTTTTTGTCCCGTCTAAGAGATGAGCGTCAGGGTCAGGAGAGACACAGAGAGAGAGAGAGAGAGATTAGTGCTTGCAGGGTGTGTTTTTATCCCGTCTAAAAGATGAGCGTCAGGGTCAGGAGAGACAGAGAAAGAGAGATTAGTGCTTGCAGGGTGTGTTTTTGTCCCGTCTAAGAGATGAGCGTCAGGTTCAGGAGAGACAGAGAGAGATTAGTGCTTGCAGGGTGTGTTTTTGTCCCGTCTAAAAGATGAGCGTCAGGGTCAGGAGAGACAGAGAGAGAGATTAGTGCTTGCAGGGTGTGTTTTTGTCCCGTCTAAGAGATGAGCGTCAGGGTCAGGAGAGACAGAGAGAGATTAGTGCTTGCAGGGTGTGTTTTTGTCCCGTCCATGAGATGAGCGTCAGGGTCAGGAGAGACAGAGAGAGATTAGTGCTTGCAGGGTGTGTTTTTGTCCCGTCTAAGAGATGAGCGTCAGGGTCAGGAGAGACAGAGAGAGATTAGTGCTTGCAGGGTGTGTTTTTGTCCCGTCTATGAGATGAGCGTCAGGGTCAGGAGAGACAGAGAGAGATTAGTGCTTGCAGGGTGTGTTTTTGTCCCGTCTAAGAGATGAGCGTCAGGGTCAGGAGAGACAGAGAGAGATTAGTGCTTGCAGGGTGTGTTATTGTCCCGTCTAAGAGATGAGCGTCAGGGTCAGGAGAGACACAGAGAGAGATTAGTGCTTGCAGGGTGTGTTTTTGTCCCGTCTAAGAGATGAGCGTTAGGGTCAGGAGAGACAGACAGAGAGAGAGAGATTAGTGCTTGCAGGGTGTGTTTTTGTCCCGTCTAAGAGATGAGCGTCAGGGTAAGAGAAAGAGAAAGAGAGAGAGAGAGAGAGAGAGAGAGAGAGAGAGAGAGAGAGAGAGAGAGAGAGAGAGAGAGAAAGAGAGAGAGAGAATGGAAAACGATACAATAAAATGCAAAACACGAAGTTATCAGTATAGCTGCTGAAGAATATGTAAAGGGCACTTTAATAAAAGACGTAACTGAAGATTTTGCGAGGAAGTGAGTTGGAGCGTAGATTAATTAAAGAGCGTTCGGGGCGAAATAGGCACACATTTTCTCCCCGAAATAATTGAGTGAATTTCGTAAAACATACTGAAGATACAATAATAATAATAATAATAATAATAATAATAATAATAATAATAATAATAATAATAATAATAATAATAATAATACATAGATTTATATAGCGCACATATTTCAAACAAAAAAGTGATTGAAGGCGCAAGCTATGCGAGCTAGAAGACATGGAAAAAACAAGTGGTGATAATAATTTAAAAAAAAATAAAAATAAAATAATAATAATAATAATAATAATAATAATAATAATAATAATAATAATAATAATAATAATAATAATAATAATAATACATGATGCTATAACACGCTTTTACTTCAGTCAAAATCAAGGCGCGGCGATCGCTATTACAAAAGACGTTATAGAAATCCATTTGTGTTTTCCCATACTTATCTGGAAATTCTTTAAATTAGTCCGGAATCAGAACGAGCAAAAATGTCGGCCGGTTCGTTGGAAGCTATAGCTCAAGAACCACTGAACGAATTTAGACCAACTTACTAGAATCATTACCTAGGTTAGTGGCCTGCCTCCTGTGTCAATGTATTTGCTCTATCACATCAGCCAAGATCACTGGTGTTATTTGGCTTCTAAATACGTTTTGCTCATTATCTTGAAAACACACAAACAAACCGACTAACGCGAATTTGTTGAGTTTTGGTGTGCGGGTACTTCAGATCATGGGCCATACATCAGTTGCAGTCCGGTTGTCGAACAGTCGGTCAGTCGGTCGGTCCGTCGCTTCGAATTTCACTTTTCCTTTACTTTGTGGATGCTTTAACTATGATATTGGATCATTCGTATGCGTACTTTCTCAAAGGTCAATGTCATTGTGCATCACCATTATCTTAAAACGTATGCGCTGTATATAAAAATTGGCTTATCCGATTGGGATGATTGTTGGCTTGCATAGAGTTCAAATTGTGGCCTAGCCTATCATAGCTGTTTAAAAAATGCTTCTGTAGGATAAAGCCGAGTCGCAACAGCGCAAAGAAAATTAACACATTTGATAATACTTAAAATATCGGCTATGTATGTCACACTGTCTGGAAATACATTTGAATTGCTTACCATCTTTTTTTTTTTTTTTTAATTTATACTGACTGCATCCAGTACCGTTATTGAAGGAAAGGAGGCAACCATTTTCGGAGGAAACCCTCGGTGTCCTTAAAAGTCTTGTATTTAAATCACGTAAGTTCGTCCCGTACGGGTTTCGAACACGAGACCTTCGGCGTAGGAAACCAGCACTCTACCAAAGCGGGCTTGGTAGCACCCCTGACAAATAGATATAAGAAATTTAAAGCAGACATTAATAATTTGAAGCAAAATCACAAAGCCTTCGTGAATTCATCACGAAAACATAGCTGTTATTCTTTAATGTGTAAGATTTCTGTTCTCTGTTGTGTATGTATAATTATGCTTTATGCTGGACTTCTCATTGCCATATGTTGCAAGATGTCCGACAACAGCGAGCACAGTAAAGTGGTTCTGCACTAGAAGGTACCGTTGTGGAATTTCATTGCACAGGATATTCCCATGCTTGCACACACATGTCATCGCAGCAAACAGTGATGAGTCGAGCCCTAACAAAAATAACATCGTAAAGTTTGGGTGTCTTCAATGGTAGCACATACTTGTGAATGAGTGTGGTTTGATTGTACAAGCTATTTTTGCATGCCCGCTGCGGGGGTGATCTGTTTAGTTGGGTATTGGATCGGGTTTTGTTATTTTTACTTTATGTTATTTTCTCTGTGATCAGCGAGTGCTGGTGGGTTTAAGTGAAAGTTACGGTTAGGAATAGGTTAGTTGATCCAATCTCTCCCTTGTTCTTGGTAGCGTTGCGTGTTTAGGTGAAAGTTTCGGTTAGTTGATCCAATCTCTCTCCCTTGTTCTTGGTAGCATTGCTTTGCGGTTTTCACCTAAAGAAAGACAGAAAGAAAGAGATTTCTCTTATATAGCGCATTTACAAGCCCAGAGAGCTTCTTAAAGCGCTGGCCCGTAATATCCAGCAATCACACAATAGTTTGCTGAAGTCAGGATTCGAACCCACGTCGCCCAAGACGCACTCACACAAGTCGTGCGCTCTGACCACTGAGCTATCCCTGCCGCCTAACCTATCAGCACTCGCTCATCATAGAGAAAATAAAATAGAATAAAAATAAAATAACCTGATATCAGCAGCAAGGTGGCCAGTGTGTGTGCAGTTTCCTTTGCACTGAAGTTTTGCTCTAATAAAAAAAAAAATAAATTGTCCATTATGCTCGCATTACTCTGCTTTAATGCGGGGTTTTAAATATTCCCTCCTTTCTGTCTTTCTTTACTCCACATTTGTTTCCATTAGCCTTATTCTCACTTCCTTTGAAGGCGATAAATGTATCCAATTTCTGATTTTAGATTGAGCTATGTGAAAAGGTTGCTGCGATATAGCAAGTAGCGATAAGAGATCACAAAAGGTTTGGTATTATGTTTTCTTCGCTGCAAGACAATAATACAATTATCCTTTCAGCATGAAAGTTATATTCCAAAATAAGCACTACTTTAAAATAAACATGAGTAAAAAAGAAAATAAATAATGAAAGCAAATTGTATTCGGGCTGTTTCTTCCAATCGCCTCATCCTTTTTGTGCGTGCCTGAGCGTGCATGTGTAGGCCTATTTGTGTGTGTCTGTTTGTGTATGCGTGTGTTGGGAATCATTTTGTTCATTATTACTTCTCTCCTAGTTCTGTTTTGATTTCGCATGCACGCATGCAGGCCATGTGTGTGTGTGTGTGTGTGTGTGTATGTGTGTTGCACTAATATGTTTAATGAGTGTGTGAATGTGTGAGGTGCGCTTTGAACTGTTCCTTATTAGGAAAAACACCTTATAAATATCTTTATTATTATTATTATTATTATTATTATTATTATTATTATTATTATTATTATTATTATTATTATTATTATTATTATTATTATTATTATTATTATTAAAGAAACTTATCGAAGATAGTAATTAAATTAAGCATATCGTTTTGGTGTACAAAATATTCTTCGGGCGTTGCTTGTCCACGTTCAGGAAAAATGTTTGTAGAACATATTTTGTTTGAATGGCCAATTATTATGTCAAAATTAGAAGAATATGTTATTAATACCAAGAAATACGGACAATCAAAGGAGGGAATATTATACCATCCAGACATTGTTAATATTGTTCGTGTTATTTCAAAATCACGAGTTTGTAGATCTGGTTTTATTGAAATTTTTTTTTTGGTCTAATATCACTTAGAGCGAAAAGACGTCAAAATAAAATACTGAACTGAACTGAACTGAAAATCTACACATAAATTTCGCATTGTTTGGTTCAAGAAAATTTGAAATGTGAGATATAACCAGGCTTTTAGGAGGAAGCATAGGAGGTTGGAGGGACGGAGGGGGGAGGGGGAATGGAATGGGATTGAAGAATAAATTGCACGGTAGGACCTGTGGCCTTCCTTATATTTGTCCAGTGAAATGGGTAGATTATATTAGTTCAGTACGTTGGTTCTGTGATAAAACAATGAATCCATTCCCAAGCATCCGTAAAACAAGAAAGAAGTTTCATTGATCACTGGACATGGCAGCAATGAAGTGCAAGAAAAACGCCAGCTGGTGCAGATTGTCAGCGAGAAGCCCCTTCACGATCCTCCCCCTACTATTTTTCTCTCCGTTTTTGACTAATTACACATCATTCTCACAGAGTTTTGCTCTAACGGCCATTCTTTCTTGAGAAGTGTGCACAAATACTGAATGCAATTCCGTGAAATTCATTATACAGAAACTCTCTCTCTCTCTCTCTCTCTCTCTCTCTCTCTCTCTCTCTCTCTCTCTCTCTCTCTCTCTCTCTCTCTCTCTCTCTCTCTCTCTCCCTCTCTCTCTCTCTCTCTCTCTCTCTGTCTCTCTCTCTTGTATGGTCTCAAAAAAGTGTTGTCTGTTAATATGCGTACAACTAATAATTTTGTTTATAATGACTTGAATAGATATCCGATTGTTATAAAATCTGCTGTAAACGGTATTAGTTACTGGATAAAAATTCAGCAAACAAATGGATGATGTAAGGTTGCTTTAGAAAGCTTATATTCTGTGCTGTATAATTTGGATTCTAGGGGAAAGAGGAATTGGGTTACTATGGTTCGTATGTGTTTATGCAGGAATGGATTTGGTCATGTGTGGATGAATCAAGGAGTTGGTAGTGTGAAAGTGGTTTTAAGAGAATTTAAACAAAGATTGATTGTCTGTAGATAGCAAGTATGGAGTGAGCATGTAAATAACAGTGAACCTTTTCAAATGTATAATATGTTTTGTAATTCTGAACACAACAGTCAGCCTATATATTGGCAATTAAATATTGATAAGCATTTAAAGTTTGTAATGACACAATTTAGGTTTGGTGTTTCAGAATTATTTGTTTACTTTTATAGATACAGAGTGCTTGCTGTTAATAATACTATTTGTCCTATGTGTAAATCCGCAGAAGAGAACGATTTACATTTTGTACTGTGTTGTCCATTCCTTAGTAACTTAAGGAAACAGTTTATAGCCCCAAAATATTATAGAATGCCTTGTGCAACACGTCTCATTCTACTGTTAGCCTCTGACAACGAAGGGACTGTTAGAAAACTCAGCATTTATTTATGTAAAGCCATGAAACTTCGGGAACTACTGTAGCAGTATCATAACCTGTTTTGTATTTTTATATATGGTATGATTTATTCAATGTTTGTTGTTTTATTATTCTTGTACACTTTCCTTTCAAAGCTAAAAGGGCGATGCCCTGAACTTCTGGAATAAAAGATTTGTATTCTCGTGTTCTCTCTCTGTAACATTTTTTTTAAATTGTTGCTGGGCTCTGCACAATGGAATGCTGTAACCCTCACGTCTATTCTATGGGAACCGCTAGTGAGTCACCCTGTGAATTACTTTAATACATTTATTTGTTTAGCTCGGTCTGTGTTAAGGCTGGGGTACAGAGATAGATAGAAAAATGGTAAAAAATCACTGTCACACTAGCTTTCACACGGCTATGAATCATATGTAGTCCAGCCACTTGATAACAGTCAAAATCACACATTTATTTCTTCTACTCTATACACGATCTTCGAAGTTCTAATCTAACTTAAAAGTTCAATTGTCAATGCAAATGGTTTGCTCGCTGATAGTCTAGGCAGCTATTTTTTTCTTCATAGGGCACTGGCTACTACCGTTCATGAAGAGTGGACTACTGTGGTCCTTTTGCTAGCGTTTTAGTGCACTGTTTCCTGGGCACTTAACTGAAGTGTGGCGTGTTGTAAGCACTGCGCTGTGGTAGCTTCTGGTACACGCTGGGTCGTCGTGTAGTCTTTGACTTTTGGTACGACGTTTGAGGCTATCTGCGCACGATGCTGTAGATGCCTCGGCAGCCAACTCGAATAGTAGATTAGTGTCTGCTCTTCTGTTGAGTTGGGCTCACGATATCCTGCCTGCTCGTCTATAACATATGAGACGAAAGTCTGCACAACCCTGAATAATAGATCTGTGCAGAGCGTCTCACTGAAAGCCAAAGTAGCCCTCAGTGATAGCTCCACATCTCTATAGATAAGCGACGAACAATCTGCTAAGTCGGTGGTCCACTGGAATCTCCACTCTAAGTTCCTATACATACATAAATATAAATCGTGGCTAACTATACACATAAAGAATTAATAATATTATAAACATTCACTGGTACAGCCACTGGTCTGCAAGCATACATATAGGTTAAACAACAGTGGTTCCGTCATCTATACAAAATATACTTGCTTCGGCTTCTCCACGTGGTAAGGCAAATTCGGACTAACAATTAAAATATATGCATAGCAAATTCCACAAACATAATTTCAACAATAATATAAATACAGTACGATGAAACAGAAGTATGTTCATTTACCTGTTCGACAATGTCAGGCCCGTGGCTACTTGATTGAATTAAAAATTCAACAAGCACTGCTTCCCTGTTCTATCAGTGGAGATATTTCTCTGCTCTAGTGTAACTGTGTACTGCTCAGAGCTTTCCACACAACTGACCTATACTTGGCTTGGACTGTATCAGCCAGAACTGGTCTGTGTCCTGATTGGCGGAGACAATCTAAGTGGATATAAAGTTCAAAACTCGATTGTAGGCCGCGATGATGTCACTAAACGGCTCGCGTCAGCTCGCAGTGTGTATGTACACACCAGTTATACCTTAATCGTGTGCTATAGACTAAAGTAACCTTCTAAGTTTTACTACTGCTAAACAAGCAAAAGCTCACATAGTAAGGGGTAAACGGGTCTGTTTGTTACAGGCTCCCTCAACTGAAAAAAGGCGATGACTACTGTATTCGACCTTTTTCTACTACAGAGCCTAGTTTAACACTGCACTATCCTAGGGTCCTATTTACAAACTAGTTAAGTTGCTCTACCTGAGCTGCAATGCTATACCAGGTAGCTATGGACACTAGTGGCAGGGTTTTACTGGACGGGGACGAATTCTGGTGCTGTGGCCCTTAGTTGTGTTGGGTGGGCGACAGCGGCTGTGTCCTCCACGCTGTGTCCTCCACGGGATGGCGACTGAGGTAGTCGGCTCCGTGGTTCTCTTTGCCGGAGATGTACTCGATTTGGAATGAATATGCCTGAAGGGTGAGTGCCCATCTCATCAGGCGAGAGTTCAAAGATTTGGAGGCTGCCAGGAACGAGAGTGGTTGGTGGTCCACCTGAACTGTGAAGTGTGTCCCATACAGGTAGAGTTGAAACTTCTATATGGCCCAGACTAGTCCAAGGCATTCTTTCTCCGACGTGGCGTAGTGTGTTTCGGCGGGTCTCAGTTTTCTGCTGGCGTAGGCGACAGGGAATAGCGTCTCTGCATTTTTGAGGTCGCGCTGTAGCAGTACTGCTCCGAGTCCTAAGTCACTGGCGTCGGTGCGAAGAACGAAGGGCTGAGTCAAATCTGGTAGGTGGAGTACTGGCGCCGATGTCATTTTGTCCTTGAGGGTTTGGATTGCTGTCTCGCCTTCGGCTGTCCATACGACTTTGTCCGGGGCGATTTTCCGGGTTCCATTTGTCAGTGGCACGGCGATGCTGTTGTAGTTGGGGATAAACTTCTGGTAGAAGCCGCAGAGCCCTAGAAACGACTGCACTTCCTTTTTGGTCTTGGGCCTAGGAGCGTCGAGTAGGCGTTTCACGGTCTTTTCTACCGGTCGCAGGCTTCCTTGACTTATGGTGTGTTCCAGGAATTCTAATTCCGTGAATCCAATCTGACACTTGGTGGGTCTTGCCGTCAATCCAGTGTCTCTGAGGCGGGCGAGTAGTTGTAGGAGCGTGACATGTTCCTCCCACGTAGGTGTTGCGATGAGGATGTCGTCCATAAACGCGTGTAGGTGCTCGCTGTTCAGGGGTGCCAGGAGTTTCCGCATCATGGCGCTGAAGATGCTGGGTGCGTTGTGAAGTCCGAATGGAAGTACATTGAACTCGAAGTGTCCTTCCATGGTGCTAAACGCTAGGTACTTTCGGACTTGTGGTTGTACTGGTATCTGATAGTACCCTTTGCTGAGGTCGATGCGTGAGAAGTATTTCGCTCGCTGTAGCTTGGCAAATAGATCTGTCTGGTCCGGGAGTGGCTCTGGCTGGAACTGCGTTACGGCATTCAGGAGTCTGAAGTCGAAGCACAGTCGATGCTCTCCGTTGGGCTTTCGCAACAATACCGTGCCTGCGCTGTAGGGTGAAGTAGACTCTGAGATGATTCCGGCTGCCAGTAAGGTGTCTATCTCTTCCTTGATGGCTCGCTGCTGCGACAGTGGCATCGGGTAGAGCTTCTGGCGAACGGGTGTTGGGTCGGTCACCGTTAAGGTTACTTCGACGAGGTCTGTCATCCCTCGTCGGTCTGTGAGCACAGTCTGATGTTGTCGAATGACATGTAGTACTTGCTGTTGCTGTTTGGCGGCAAGGTCTCCGTTGAGTATCACGTCTTTGTGGGTTTCCTTGGAGTGCAGGGGATACTCTACTGCATTGGTCTCCATGCTTTCTCCTTCTTCCGCGATGGCGATGGCTAGCAAGTTGTGAGTGCTGGGGGTCGCTGGTCGGTCCGTGTATTTCTTGAGGAGATTGATGTGGTGGTATCGGGCTCTCCCGTTTACCTTGGTAGACTGTCTTGGATTTCTTGGCAGTCACCCGGTACGGTCCTCTCCAAGCGATCTCCAGCTTGTTGGTACCACTTGGAAGTAAGAGTAGCACTTGATCGCCGACTTGCAGTTCTCGGTCCTTCGCGTGGCGGTTGTAGTACTTCGCCTGACGGGCTCGTGCCTTCTTCAGTGCTTCACCAGCTTTCTTCCACGTTGCTTTGAGGGCTTCCTGCAGGTCTGCGACGCACTTGGTGGCACCTCTGGGTGTGTCGTCTATCTTGGCTTCCGTCCAACTTCTGCGTAGGGCTTCAAGCGGTCCTGCTAGAGGTCTGCCGAATAGCAATGTTGACGGGGTGTAACCTGTGGCTGCATGGGGCGTTTCTCGGTATGCGAACAGTGCCGCATTCACGTAGGTGTCCCACGCTTCTGGATTGTCGTCGGCTACTTTCCTGAGTATGGTGAGAAGGGTTCCATTCAGTCTTTCTACTTGTCCGTTGCTGGCTGGGTGGTACGGTGGTGTGCGAATGTTATGAACTTGTATCAACTCGAACACGTCTTGCATCAGGCGGCCGGTGAACTGAGATCCGTTGTCCGTTCGAATGCTGTCCGGGAATCTGACTCTGGTAAAGATGGCGATGAGTGCATCTGCAATCTTCCTGGTGTCGATCGCTGGCAACGGGACTGCTTCGCACCACATCGTACAGGCGTCGACGAGTGTGAGTAGAAATCTGTTCCGCTTCTTGATCATGGGCAGTGGTCCTACTATGTCTACTGAGACTTGCTGGAATGGCACGCCGACTACTACTGATGGTCCTAAGGTAACTGGTACGGTGTGATGTCGCGGGGAATATCGTTGACATTGGTGACAAGATTTCACGTAGCGCTTGACATCTTCCGTGATTCCTGGCCAATAGTAGTGTGCGCTGATTCTCTGTACTGTGGCTCCAATTCCCATGTGTCCGCTGAGAGGCATTATGTGGCCTAATTCTAGTACTTGGGCTCGAAGGGTGGGTGGTATTACTAGTTGGGTGTGATCTCCATCTCCTTGTCGATGTAGAACTCCGTCTTCCATGTAGAAGTCTCCTTTGTGCGGGTGTATGTGCGCCTTGGGTAGCTTCTGGAAGCACTTGGCTATCGAGGTGTCCTCTTTCTGTGCTGTTTTGATCTCTTCGAGTCCTGGATTCGGGGCTAACTCGGGCTGGGGTGGTTGGGTTTTAGCCTGGGCCCTGGTTTGCACTGCAGCTATCTCTACAGTTTTAGGGGGCGTGCCTAAGAACTCATACCTACAACCTAGCACTTGATCATACAGGGGTTTTCTGTAAAACAGCTGCTTGGATTAGTCTTGTGACGTATCTGCTCTGTACTTCTATCCAAGCTATTGGGCTAGTAGTCGTCGGTTTCGTCAAGTCTGCTCCTTGTAGTTCGACTGTCTTGTCCGTCAAGTCCGCGCGCGATACAAGAGATTCGCTAACTATCGCGTCGTATGATAGACCTGTGTCATACAGACAGTTCGCTTCTTTACCGTTGACCTTGACCGTGTCTGTCACCAATGGGTGATCTCCGATGGTGTGTGGCTTGTTACCGCTGCTTTGAGTTAGAACTCTGTGCGCTGGCCGGCTTTCGCGCTCTTCCCTACGTTGTGCGGCCAACTTGAAACATTCTGCGGTGGAGTGATTATTTCTGTTGCAGAACGAGCAATACCGTTTCTGTTCTGCGGGACCTCTTTTTCCGAATTCCGTGTTGGGTCCCTTATTTTGCCCAGGTCTGAAGTGATTTGGCCTATTCGCGGTGCGCTCTTCCCGGTGAGGACTTCGTTTCTGTGCCTTTTTCCCGTTAGGCTTTAGGTCTTGCCTGAAGCTCTTGGCTTCTCCGTGGGCGGCCACGTACCTATCTGCGACCTTGACCAGATCTTCCAGTCTTTCCGCGCCCTGATTTAATGAGAATGTTCTCAGCTCGGGGGTCATGGTTTCCCGTAGCTGTTCCCATACTAACAGTTCTGTCAGTCCATCATATGTCTTAGCCGTGGCTGACTGGCTAATCCATTTATCTAGCATTGTGGACAACCGATCCGCGAACTGCGCATAGCTCTCTCCTTTCACTCTCCGGTTGGTGCGGAATTTTTGCCGGTAGCATTCTCCTGTTAGTTCGAATTCCGTTAGGAGTGCCTCTTTTACTTTGTGATAGTTAGTCAATCTGTCAGTCGGTAGCTTACTGTAGATGTCATATGCCTTTCCTCTAAGCCCTTGACTAAGCTTGAAAGACCAATGGGTGAGATCTAGTGTATACTCAGTTGCTAGGCGCTCAAACCTAGTCAGATAGAGATCTAGACCTTCTTCTCTTTCATTGAACGTCCCTAGTGGAAATGACATCCCTAGTACGGGGTTGGAGGCTACCTCTAGTTGATCTAAGTGGGGAAGGGTTGAGGAAGAACTTGAGGCTCCTGATCCTAGCCTTCTCAGTTCTAACTCATGCTGTCTGTCTTTTTCCTTTTCTGCCCGCTCATACTCCCATCTCCTAACTTCTGCTTCTCTCTCTGCTGCGATCTTCTTCTGTTCTCTCTCTGCCTCTAATTCTGCTTTCTTCTGGTCTCTCGCTGCTTCTAACTCTGCTTTCTTATGCTCTGCTTCTAATGCTAGTTTCTTCTGTTCTGCTTCTAGTTCTGCTTTCTTCTGTTCTGCTTCTAGTTCTGCTTTCTTCTGTTCTGCTTCTCTGTCTAGTTTTTTCTGTTCTCTCTATGCTGCTCTCTCTGCCTTAGCCTCCTGTTTCTCTACCTGTGCATTTATATACGCAATTAGGTCTCCTTCAGCTAAGTGTAAAGCTTCTCCTAATTCCTTGAAGCGCAATCTCAAGGCTACTGGGTCTGACATTGTCAAAAGTGTCTCTGAATCACGTGGAATACAAACACACTAGCAATATTGCAATTCAATAACAACAATGCAAAGACCATAAAATTCGTAATCAATAATAGAATAAAACAAGAGTCAAATGGCATACAACAGTTATTTAAGCAAAACCTGCAAAAGAACAATGCAACATACAGGCACAAAAAGAAAACTGTGTCATTGTCCTACACTTATACTAGTCTAAGTTATTCTACTTATACTAATACTGTTATCTAATTCTATTGTACCTAGATCCGGTTATACCCAATTCCTATTATACACAGATCCTGACTAGGCTCGCCAATTAAAGTGTAACGTTTTTTTTAATTGTTGCTGGGCTCTGCACAATGGAATGCTGTAACCCTCACGTCTATTCTATGGGAACCGCTAGTGAGTCACCCTGTGAATTACTTTAATACATTTATTTGTTTAGCTCGGTCTGTATTTAGGCTGGGGGTACAGAGATAGATAGAAAAATGGTAAAAGATCACTGTCACACTAGCTTTCACACGGCTATGAATCATATGTAGTCCAGCCACTTGATAACAGTCAAAATCACACATTTATTTCTTCTACTCTATACATGATCTTCGAAGTACTAATCTAACTTAAAAGTTCAATTGTTAATGCGAATGGTTCGCTCGCTGATAGTCTAGGCAGCTATTTTTTTCTTCATAGGGCACTGGCTACTACCGTTCATGAAGAGTGGACTACTGTAGTCCTTTAGCTACAGTTTTAGTGCACTGTTTCCTGGGCACTTAACTGAAGTGTGGCGTGTTGGAAGCACTGCGATGTGGTAGCTTCTGGTACACGCTGGGTCGTCGTGTAGTCTTTCACTTTTGGTACGACGTTTGAGGTTATCTGCGCACGATCCTGTAGATGCCTCGGCAGCCAATTCGAATAGTAGATTAGTTTCTGCTCTTCTGTTGAGTTGGGCTCACGATATCCTGCCTGCTCGTCTATAACATATGAGACGAAAGTCTGCACAACCCTGAATAATAGGTCTGTGCAGAGCATCTCACTGAAAGCCAAAGTAGCCCTCAGTGATAGCTCCACATCTCTATACATAAGCGACGAACATTCTGCTAAGTCGGTGGTCCACTGGAATCTCCACTCTAATTTCCTATACATACATAAATATAAATCGTGGCTAACTATACACATAAAGAATTAATAATACTATAAACATTCACTGGTACAGCCACTGGTCTGCAAGCATATATATAGGTTAAACAACAGTGGTTCCGTCAGCTATACAACATATACCGGTCGTGCTTGACACGTGTTTGGCTTCTCCACGTGGTAAGGCAAATTCGGACTAACAATTCAAATATATGCATAGCTAATTCCACAAACATAATTTCAACAATAATATAAATACAGTACGATGAAACAGAAGTATGTTCATTTACCTGTTCGACAATGTCAGGCCCGTGGCTACTTGATTGAATTCAAAAATTCAACAAGCACTGCTTCCCTATTCTATCAGTGGAGATATTTCTCTCCTCTAGTGTAACTGTGTACTGCTCAGAGCTTTCCACACAAATGACCTATACTTGGCTTGGACTGAATCAGCCTGAACTGGTCTTAACCACTCTACCTGTGTCCTGATTGGATGAGACAATCTAAGTGGATATAAAGTTCAAAACTCAATTGTAGGCCGCGATGATGTCCCTAAACGGCTCCCGTCAGCTCGCTGTGTTTGTGTACACATCAGTTATACCTTAATCGTCTGCTATAGACTACAGTAACCTTCTAAGTTTTACTACTGCTAAACAAGCAAAAGCTCACATAGTGAGGGGTAAACGGGTCTGTTTGTTACACTCTCTCTCACTCACTCTCTCTTTTTTTTTCTCCCTTTCCCTCTCTCTCTCTCTCTCTCTCTCTCTCTCTCTCTCTCTGTTTTTCAATTATTTACTTCTTTTGGTTATTGTTTGTGTTGTTCTTACATAAGTCATTTCCAGCTCAAGAGCTTCTCAAGGCGGTGACCGATACAGGATCAAACTCAAACTACACCAAGCGCGCACTTTTTCCACAACCGAGCACAACCCTGAGCAACCAGGGATGTGGAAATAAGGACGTATAGTGCTTGCAGGTTATATTTATTTATGACAAGTTATTCAGGACAATGTATTTATTTTAATTGTTATCGTAATTTAATTAAATTTCAATTTTCTTTAAATTCTGTGTATTTTATTTTGTCTTATTTAGTTTAATTTAATTTAATTTAATTTTAGGCGAACTACCAAATCTATAATGAATAGCCCTCGTTTCACCCAAGCGCACTTGTCATCCTTTGACATCATTGCATAATTTTATATGATTTCATCATTTGAGACTGATCACACACACAAACACTCCCACACAGTGACACACACACACACACACACACACACACACACACACACACACATATATGACATATTGAACCATTAAGATGGTCAGTGCTCACATCGGGTTTGAATCTACATTCAAACTCCAATCGGGACTTTTCATTTTTTAAAATTAGAAACTCAGCGCTAATATAAAATGAACTGATAACTCAGAGTACCAAAGTGGAAGAATTTCCCACCAGTTTTACAACATTGCATTGTCTTATTTTTTAAATACATATTTTACCTCGAGGCCCATCTAATCCCTGGCCTGAGATTTGATTCGACGATTGGTAGTCTTCAACAGGCACACTCTGGCTCAGCTCTACCAAAGCATAGGGGTTAAAGTTGGCTAGTGCGCTCTACCAGCTAAACTAATCTGCCACTTTAGAAGAAGACGTAGAAGAAGAAGAAGAAGAAGAAGAAGAAGAAGAAGATGATGATGATGATGATGATGATGATGATGATGATGATGATGATGATGATGATGATGATGATGATGATGATGATGATGAAGAAGAAGAAGGAGGAGGAAAGAAAGAAAAAAAAACGTCGCATAAATTCTCTGTGGTGAGCTGGGCCTATTAACGCAAAAGGTGGGGGGTAAATTGCTGAAGCGAAGCCTTAAATCATGCTCAGTCCACTTTGCCCAAGATGAAGCGACACCCCACCACTAATTTTACATGCCACTATGTGCCTGTGTGATAAAAGGTCATGGATGTGCGAAAATAATATATATACTTTGAAAAAAAAAAACAGAAACAGAAGAAGAAGGAGAAGGTTTTAAATAAAGCGATACTTGTTAAGGTTTACCGTGGTTTGTTAAGGTTGGGTTGAAATTTTCCCGGCCTTCTGATCCTCTTTTAGACCATACGTCTTCATACTTAGTGCGCGCACAAGCCTTTCGCAGTCATCCTGACATGGGTCATTCCTTAAAGAATTGAAGGAAGGAAGATGCTTCTTAGAAAGCACAGATGAGTAGGCTCTTCTCCGCTTATTATTAGACCCGAAGTTTCGGGAATAATAATGGATGCTATACACGCGCTTTTCTTCTAAAGCTCAGACCTCCTTTGAAGAAAGAGGACGTGGGTGGGTCAGCGCAAAGCACATAAGCTTGATGGTAGGCTACTTCATGTGGCGGACGTGCCTAAAAGCACGGAGGGAAGGAACAGGGCATCAATAACAAACACAGATTACTGTGCATTGGGCGTTTCTGTGCTGATTATAGTGCGGGTTTCATCGTGCAGCAGATTAAGAGTGCTAAATGCACGCCCAATGATGTGACGCACGGAACTGTCCTAAACTAAACAGATTGTCCTAGACAATGGCAGTTTCCGAATTGAAAACGAGACCAATGGATTTGTCCCAAGTTTAGTCTCATACTTCGGCCTGTTGACTCGGTCTGTACATCGCGGTTGCAGGTATTTTGCACACGATTGGCTATCTCTAGCCTATCACAGCAAAAGATGTAGCCTGCAAAGGCAAATTAGAAGAGATTAATATAATGTTTTATTTTTTTATTTCCAGATGGTGAGTAGGAAGATAACTAACGATCATCTTGCATCACAGCCTTTTTAAATGTTCTCAATTTGATAGATAGATATTCAAGGTTTATAGGATACAGCGGACTGCCAAGAGCCGAATCAGGACCACCTCTCTTGGATAGGCTAATGAAGAAGAAGAAGCAGAAGAAGAAGGAGGAAGAGGAGGACGAGGAAGAGAAGAGAAGAGAAGAGAAGAAGTAAAACGAAGATTAGGAGAAAGAGGTGAAAGAAAAGAAGGAGGAGAGTGTAGTGGTAGTCGAAAAATGAGAAAAAGAAGGAGAATGGCGACATCAAAGAAGCAAAAAAGAAGAATAAAAGTTGCCCCTTTTCTGAAGAAAATTGGGCAGTATTTCACGGATTTGCTATTTAAAAAGTTTCCCGAATGAGCTGTTCTAAGTTAAGGTCATGTATACCTTATTTCCAAGTGAAAGAACGGGACAAATAGAGCAAAGTAACTTCATATTCTCGGACAACTGTACTCTTAGAAAAATGAAAAAAAGCTTGTTCCGAAGATGGAACAGAATGAACTTAATACAGTAGACTAGATCTTCTGAATGTACGTACATCCGTAGTTTCGTACCGACGACATGAAGTTCTTTGGCTTCAGTCTCCGGTAGTAAGGGAGCTAACTATCAATCTCCTGGCCTTGAAGCAGACGTTTGTGTCACGGTTCATTCCGAAACTGAATTTCTGCGATATGCCAATCAAGCCCTTCTGTACACCCTGAACCCTCCGGCTCCACAAACAGATCGGATAGTTTCACCCCTCCTCGCTTTCTGTTAAATAAAGAAATCACTCGTTACTGCTCATTGTATTTTAAATGTAGTCAGCGATGGGTGAGAAACCTGTTTGATTTGTTGAGCTGGTTTTTAAAAAATTTGGGTCCTTTGTCAATGCGCAACTGTTTTATTGTATCATTAGATGATGATGATGATGATGATGATGATGATGATGATGATAATGGTGATGTAAAATGAATATTCTGATGTAACATTAGAATGCATATACATATAGGTTAATTCGGGTTGCAAATGAAAAAAACAAAAACAAACAAACAATAATACTATATATAATAAATATAGGTTAATTTGGGTTGAAAAGGGGAAAGAAAATACTATATATGCATTCTAATGCAGTAAGGACATTGTTACACCCTCCTCTTCTTTCTCATATATGTATATTTTAAAAAGTTGTTTTTATTTTTTAAATTTCATTTTAAATTTTATTAATGTTAATTACTTTCTGTATTTTTACCGTAATAAATCAAACTGTATCGTCTGCGGGACATCACGCGCACGAAGAAATTAATATTATTTGGGTTCTATATACACTGCTTGCTAACATTCACGCTATAGCGTAAAGCATGCTCCATACGTTTTTATTCTCTCTCTCTCTCTCTCTCTCTCTCTCTCTCTCTCTCTCTCTCTCTCTCTCTCTCTCTCTCTCTCTCATAGTGCGTGCGCGATGTGTTTTTTTTTTAAATATTGTTTCGTGTTATTTTGTTTGTGTATTTATATTTATTTACCGTCACGATTTGCACTCCTGACAAGCTTGATATGCATTTTAATGTTATGACCTTCTCTCTGCCACTGACTCTGGTAAACTCTCTTTTTTAGACCTCGATCTCTCAGCCGCTTTTGACACTATCGATCACTCCATCCTCCTTCAGCGCCTTGAGAACTCTTTTGGAATAAAGGACTATTCACTAAGCTGGTTCTATTCTTACCTCTCTGATCGTTTCCAATCTGTCTGCATTGACAACTACCTATATGAACCGTCCATACTTGTCTTCGGTGTTCCTTAGGGGCCAGTTCTAGGCCCTGTTTTATTCACCCTTTACACATCTCCTCTGTCTCAGATTATCCAAAACATTACACTTTCCACCATTTCAACGCAGACGATAAACAGCTTAAAACAGTGACACTTCTCAAAACCTTCCATCCATTCTGATCAAAACTTCTCGCTGCTTTGAAAACATTTCTAACTGGATGACTACCAACAAGCTCAATTCAATGCTAACAAAACTGAAGTCATGCTCACAGGTACCAAACACAGCCTGTCTTCTTCCCTTGTAGACACTGTCACTTGGCCTAACCATTATTCCTATTTCACATTCTGTCAAAAACCTTGCCGTCGACCTTGACAACACCCTCTCCATTTCAGAATTTATCCGCAAAACCTATCAAATATGCAACTTTCAGCTCCGTAGAATAGGCCCTTTCCGCAAACATCTGAACACCGACGTTACAGCCAAATTGGTGTGACATCGTCAAACGGCCTAGTATCGCCAGCGGACTGGGAGCGATTGGGAGGATTCTGATTGGTCAAAATTTAAAACGCATTACAAAATTCGACGCATGCGCACCATGCTATCGTATTCCTTTAGTAAGGATTAGGGTTAGGGTCAGGGTTAGGGTTACGACGCCTAAGAACATCGTGAAAATGCCTGAGCGGCGTGACCTCGGCAAAGGCGCCCGGCTCAGCTACGACACTCGGTCAAGCTGCGATGTTATCACCTCTCTTGTCCTGTTACGCTTAGACTACTACAACTCTCTTCTGGCTGGACTCCCTTCTTCTTCTGATTATCCGCTTTAACTGTCCAGAAATCAATTGCTCGTCTGGCTCTCAAAATGAAAAAAAAATCTGATCATATCACACCCTCATAGATTCTCTACACTGGCTTACTGTATCTCAGAGGATTATGTACAAAATCTGTACTTTCTGTTACACGTGCATCCATGGATTAGCCCCTTCCTACCTCACCCAGAACATGCACTTCTACAGCCGGCCATCTAGAAATCTTCGTTCTTCCTCTGACATTCTCATGCTACAAATACTCCGCTACAAGCTATGCTACAAATACTCCGCTACAAGCTCTTCACTGCAGGCTGTCAATCTTTCGCAGTGCTTGATCCTTCAACTTGGAACTCACCCCCTCTCTCTCTTCGCAGCTCTTCGAATGTCACGAGAGGCTAGTTGGACCCAGCACTAAGGCTTCACGCCTCAAATAGTTCATCCTGCTGTAGCCTTTGTAACTTAAAGTCGATGCCTAGCAGACGACAGAAGTTAAGTTTTGGGCTAAGCATGTGTAAGCTAACTCTTCACAAGGTAGGCAGTGACCTCATCCCGCTAACCTATACCCAGAACCCCCGCTAGAGGCCGCCAAGGTATCACGAGATTTCGCGGGCTTAAGCTGACCACAGGGTTAAGGAGTCAGTCTTTGTTAAAACCTCACCCGAGACGGACACGTGGAAAGATCTCTCTCAAACAGACTACGGTAAGCAGGTGACAGGTGATATTCAATTCATCGCAGTATAGACATAGCCTGACATTGTCAAAAAGGTAAATGATCAATATTTTGTTTCACCGCGATTTATTGATAATATTATTGGATTATGCTTGCCATGTTTTATAATTGTGAATGTTTGTAAAACTTTGCTTGACCACGTGACTGACCCGGGACAGGTTTTCAAAACCATGAGGTAGCCACTACTGTCCAACTGTTGTTTCTCCTATGTGTATTATTGCAGACCAGTGGCTGTACCGGAGAATGTGTATATTATTAATTACTTCTCCATGTGTTTAGTTTAGCCATGAAATGTATCGGAATTATGTTGGAGATTCCAGTGGACCACGGACGTAGAAGATTGTTCGTCTATTGTTTGTATAAATGGACGCGATCACTGAGGGCAGTTTCTGCCATCAGTGAGACGCCTTGCACACCCTTTGTTAACAAGGCGTTGCAGAAACTCGTCTTATGTTTTGCAGACGAGCAGGCTTGGTCCGAAGCAGGAGATAGACCACTGAGAGTCAACCCTGACATTCGGCCTGCAGTGGAGTATAGAGCATTGAGCTCCGATAGCCCAATAGTCAACAACCAAGGAGGAGACACAATCACCACACCTCAACGATTCAGCTAAGTGCTCAAGAATAAATGCACTAACACTGATATAGAAGGACTGTGCGGTAGTCCACTCTCCTGAAAACGAATATTAGGTCAACCAGAACAAATAGCCCAATGATGAGACAGTAGCAAATATCGAGAACAGTAACAGCATAGGAGCTAACTACTCGAAGTGAATTTGGACTGTAAAGTTAATCCTATCTATATTACGTTTTGGACATTTAAGTTAGTATAGTGATTAGAGAATTATGTATATAGAGGAAATAAATGTGTGATATTTACTGTTAACAAGTGGCTGGACTACCTAAGTTTCATAGCCGTGCGAGAGCTAGTGTGTCAGTGAATCTTTTACACGTTTCTCCCTATCTCTATAACCCTATCCTACCACAGACCGGGCCAAACATATAAATGTATTAAGATTAGTCATAGGGTGATTTAACTAGCCGATCTCCGCAGACGAAGGACGAGTGGGTAATAGCATTCCATTGTGAAGAGACCAGCAACAATAGACCCACCGCCACTTTCAAGTCCGACTTGAAAACTCATTTCTTCCTTTAAAATGTCTGATCTCGCATCCCATCACCATCCTCATTCCTTCTTTTCTGATTCAAACCACCGCCGTCACACAGACCCTTCCCCCCAAACCCCTCACTCCTTAGCTGCTCTCCTTCTCCACCTCGCTCCCTATTCTTTTATAGTTTACTTGTAAATATTCCTTAACATGTTTGTATTATGTAATTGCATAATTTATTAGTCTCGTTTTTGTTTCCTTCTTTTTTGTATGTGTTTCGATGTTAAAGTTAAGTATAAATGCGTGAGAACTGCGCTTAGGACTGATGTCTTTAGGAGAAAGCGCTATATTATTATTATTATTATTATTATTATTATTATTATTATTATTATTATTATTATTATTATTATTATTATTATTATTATTATTATTAATAATTTCTATTCATTATTTTCTTCTAATATTCGGGTTTAAAATCTCGTTGTTAGGATCTTTCCCCTACCCTTCCAGCCATCCCATTCTTCCCACGCTTCTCTCTTTCTTTCTATCGTGTTCCCCCAACCCTTCGTCCACATTTTCTTAAACTTTAAGTTAATGTAAAGTTTGGCAATCCGAAGGGAATAGACAGAAAGACACAAAAAAGGCGAGGTAAGAAATAATGGTAGGACAGAGAGAAGGGAGGGAAAGAAGGCTACAGTAAATTCAGACGGCCATGTTCTTGAACATTTTCGTTCTGATTGACAAAATATTGATCAAATGATGGCGTTTCCAACCTTGCAAAGCAGCGACATCATTGGGGGATATCATCAACGGTATTGTTCGTTCAGGTTTCGTGCTTCGAATGAGAACACTGGAGACTTCGGTTGTCACGCTCCTTCTGGCTTCAGCTACCGTTGCACTTCGCCCTCTCGTCTCATAGTGTACTGTGTAGTACGGCAGAGAGCAAGATTTGGTTAGTACGCTCTGTTGATTGTTTGATGATAAAACGGATCAACAGTCAATGAAACGTTAAAGATTATATATATTCATTATATTCACCAGGGGGAAAAAATCAATAAACAATTCATGTAGTGTTTTATTTTGTTTGTTCATGGAGACCTCTGAAATCCATCGTTGGTCTTACTGTGTGTTTCCCATTCGTATTTCGTTGTAATGGTACAATGTACTTTTTACCCTGTTATAGGAACGACTCTGGTTGCTGTAATGTGGTATTCTCTATTTGGTCCTGACAGTCTTCTATTCCCGATCAGGAGTTACCGATCGCTTGGATCCTGGAAGCTAAGAAGAAGGAGAAGAAGGAAGAAGAAGAAGAAGAATATTAGTTAAGACTTACAATAAGAAGCAGTCGAAAGGGGAGAACGTGGAAAGAGAAGAAGAAGAATCTCAGCATGATTGAATATGTCCCCGACAGGAAACAACTGACTTCATTTACTTTGAGTGACATCAAGGTCGAGAGATCCGTTTATTATTTAACATTATGCCATAGTCCATTGACGTCTAGTCGTCGTCAAAACCTTTGTTTCCAAATCTGTGCAGGCACTTGGGGGATATTGCGAATTTCTTCTCGATAGTATAATAAGCATCATCATCACCACCAGCGAGAGCTAGAGGGGTAGTAGTGTTAGTTGTATAAATAGCAGCAGTTTCTATTGTGCCACAGTCCAACGACGCTTATAGAGTCCTCGAGACAATTGCATAAATCTGTGATGGCACTCGGGGGATAATTGTTACTGCGAATGTCTTCCCGATAGTAGAATAAGCATCATCGTTTTAAATGGCAAGAGTGTTATTGTAGTTATACATATTATGCCGTAGTCCAATGATGTTTACGAGTCCTTAACGGCTTAAGGTAATTTTGCTAAAATCTGTGCTGGCACTTTGAGAATAACTGCTCTTAAGTTGGGCTTCAGGATTTATATTTCAAACCGTTGTTGTTGTTGTTGTTTGTAGATTATAGTAACACGACACTTTCGCATATAGTTAGTTAGTTAGTTAAAATAGATTAACGTCCCCGGACACATAAGCGTATAGGGGACACTGTAGGTGACTACTGGACCGATTTATACTGACACCAGCGGGCCAGTTGTTGGTAAAGGGGAAAATAATATGATCACACGTTGACCAATCCGGGATTCGAACCAGCGACCTTTCGGTTACTAGCAAGACGCTCTTACCAACTGAGCTACCCGGCCCCTCCAAACCGTCATGATTTGCATCCCGGACAAGCTTTTGATATGAATTCTAATGTTACGACCTCTCTGCCACTGACTCTGGTAAACTCTCTTTGTCGACCCTTCTCGATCTTTCAGCCGCTTTTTACGCTATCGATCACTCCGGATTATCTTATAAGCATCGTCGTCATCAATAGCAATAGTATTAGTAGTAGCATGCCATAGTCCATTTAGGTTTTAGAGTTTTCAAGACAGTTTTCTAATTGCAAAGTCGTGCTGGCATTTTGAGATTATTGCTACTGCGGATGGATTTACGATTGCCTAATAAACATCATCATCATCATCATCATCATCATCATCATCATCATCATCATCATCATCATCATCATCATCATCATCATCATCGTCATCATCGTTGTCTTCTACTACTATTACTACTACTACTACTACTACTTCTACTGCTGTTGTTGCTGCTGATGCTGATATTGATAATGGCAGTGTTTGTTGTGGTGGTGATGGCGGTGTTGGTAGCAGTGATGGGAGGAAGGGGATGAGTCATATTTGTGGTAGCAATATAATGAAGAAGAAAAGAAGAAGAACAACAACAACGAGAACAACGAGAACAACGGGAGCAAGAGCAAAAACAAAAAGAACAAGAAGAAGAACGCTATCTGGTATCTAGAAACATTTTCCCTTTAATGTCTTTTTATACTTCTTCATATCTGCCTGCATGACATTCTATATACAAGTGTGATTTGTTTTCTTTTTATGTTAGCCTTCCTCATATCGATAACGACAGCAGCTGGTAGATGGTGGAGTGGAGATATGAGTGAATGCTGAGTGCAGTCATCCTGTTTCAGAAAGAGGCCGTGCAGGTGTCTATGTAGTTATCTCAAAACTATATATTTTCTATGTTAAGATATTACTTAGGCGAATTGATGAACAAGATCAATGTCAATATTCTTGTAGGACCCAGAAGAAGAAAAAAACACCGCGATACTTTGTTCCCTGTTTGTTCCCAATATTTTTGGTTATTGTTGAGATTAACCTTAAGTTTTGGATTATTTTTCTCCTTCATGCGCGTTGAACATCATCATGTCTGCTGACTTGGACTTCGAGATAGCAATAAACAAGACAGCATCGCCATCGTCATTATTGAATCTATAATCCGACTCAGTCCTTTTTTAAAAGTCAAATTGAAGTATGGCAATGTTTACTGCTTATCTGTCCCATTAATTCGGACTTGTTTACAACCTATTTCGTTGTAATAATTACTAATTGCGTTGTACCGGTATTTGTCATTATTTCGCTCTCACTCTATAGCAGCTGCTGCTGTCGCAGATACTGCTGCCCACGTCTATTACGGCACGATGGAAATAACAAATTTTAGCTTGAAAAGTAGTCCGTTGGCCGACCTCGAAAGCTGTGACAACAGGCGCTCGTCTTCTTACCCTCCTCTCCTCCTTTGTACCCCTTTGTTATTAGTTTCCTTTGTGTTGCAACCGCTCCCATTTTGTAAAGGCTTAAAAGGCTTATTGACGTTGGCTATTAACATTCTCTCTCTCTCTCTCTCTCTCTCTCTCTCTCTCTCTCTCTCTCTCTCTCTCTCTCTCTCTCTCTCTCTCTCTCCTTCTTCTTCTTCTTCTTCTTCTTCTTCTTCTTCTTCTTCTTCTTCTTCTTCTTCTTCTTCTTCTTCTTCTTCTTCTTCTTCTTCTTCTTCTTCTTCTTCTTCCTCGTCCTCCATAAATTTTCCAAAGTTTGTGTGTTGCATTCCATCTTTCTGTCATTATCAAGCGAAAGGTTGATTTGAAACAATAGTCTTCTTGCTTATTTCTATTTGTTACTATTTGTTACACTGCTAAAAAGTGTTAATCAAACTCTTCAGAAAACATCGCCCTTATTTATGAAATGTTTATTACCGCAAGGGGCGAACGTATGTGACTTAGGTACGAGAATATTGAGGTCACCGAGGGTTTTCTCCGGGCACTCCGGTTTCCTCCCTCCCTTCAATAATGGTACAGGACGCAGTCAATATCAAAATTTCAAAAATAAAAATTCGATTTTCTTTCCGTCTTCTAATAGCGATCTCCCTGCCTTTACACCACCTGTTTGAGTGCTGGATGTGTATTTGGTGTGTGTGAGGGTGGATGAGACAGGTGAGCGTGTATGTTGGTATAGATCGCCGCGCTTTGAGCCTGATTGATTTGGGGAAAGGCGCGCATATAGCATCCTGTATTATTATTATAGTATTATTATTATTATTCATTGCCTAAAGTGACTTCCAGTTAGTAGCATGCTTCTCGTCAAACACGCTCTTGAATTTTAATCTAAAGCGCACCTCATTTTTTGCAAGTAAACTAATCTTGTTGGACAATAATTATTATTGCGCACAGTTTTCTAATTACTTATGTTGAAATGGGATGGTTATTCCTGTCTGCCGTATCGCCAATGGCGGGTGTGGACGTTAAAATTCAATGTTCATTCATTCATGTTGAACATTCCAGAACGTATTTGCGAGTTAGGCCTACTTATCTCATCTAGCCCATGACGCACATCCCGTTGTTATTATTGGTCTAGAAGTTTTAAGATAAGACGTTGACTTCATTGCTTTTTTAAGGACCTCGGTATCAAGAATGTTCGATTTTTTTGTGTTATTTTAGTGACGACGAGCTTATTTGGGAAATTGCAATGTTGTCACATTAAAAGATTATATGATGGCTAAAAGTGTTGCTCACAGACTTAGGATCTTTATTGTGTAAACATACCACTAACTATGCCTACTGCACACATGTTTGCTGTTGTGCTATTTAGAATCAACATTTTGTTTGCTATGAATAGAAACATAAATACACGAATTTTTCGATTTATTATAGAAACCGCACTGTTAAAAGAGGTTATGATTTGGCATAATCAAATTTTTTTTCCCGGTGGGACAACACAAATTGTGAAGTTGAAAAGGATCCATGATGATGAAATGTGTTTTCTTTGGGCCCTTTTAATGTAAGCTTCTTAAAGTTTGCTCCATTTTGCTTATCGCGGTTTAAAGTTACACAGCACGTGGTGGAAAATTAGTTCATTAAGAAGTGACAGTTTATGGCCGGGAATTTAAAAATAAAATACTGATAGGGCAAGAAAACAATCTATTCAAAAGAGGGTTGTGACATCTGAAATTGAGTCTGTCCAAAACGGAAAAGTTGTGAGATAAACAAACAAACAAGACAAAACAACAGAAGAAGCAAGGTTAAGTCTTTCACCTGGGATCAATTATTTTGTTGTGCATTTCGAACACAATGCAGCTTGCCTGTATGCTCTTGGTAAGCTTGTTGTTGTTGCTGTCTTCATCGCCGTTGTTGTTGTTGTTGTTTTTGGTGGTGTTGATGGTGGCCGTGGCGTTTTTGTTGCTCCTCTTCTTCTTCTTTTTCTTCTTCTTCTTCTTCTTCTTCTTCTTCTTCTTCTTCTTCTTCTTCTTCTTCTTCTTCTTCTTCTTCTTCTTCTCCGAGTCTAGCGTTGAATACTCTCGATATAAGACGGGGATGCAATTCACAATGTATAATATTATTATTTCAATGACTTACTGAGTGATTGTGTGATTGGTATGGGCTTCGCTTTGTCCTGCTATGTTTAATTTTGGCTGAAGTTTTATTCTGCTCTGCTGGTATTGTGTATGGTACATGTACATATAGGCCTACCTGTACACATAATTATGTCAAATGGCTACACTGTAAGCTGGATTATTTTTCCTTACCTGTTTGTGAGGACATATAACAGATTGCTGCATTTGTATTGCAACATTGTTTGTTATACTGTACATGGACAATTTATCTTGCTGTTTGTAGAGACATGATAGACTTCTTCCTTTGATTCTGACGCCAGTTTCTAACCACATTAAATACTGAAGAGGGTTAAGCTTACCCTAAAAACAGACATTATTATTTTATATCTTAAAATCTTATTTAGTTTATTTTAATCTCATTTATTTTTCAACCTGCAAAGCTAACTTTGGCGGGCGTGTCCCTTGGTTGTCAGCACGGGTCGGACTGCGCCGCTGATGAATGTTGCATCATCATGGATGACGGAAGCTTGCAGTGCCAGAAATTCCTGAGATATGGGGCTGGTAAGACTCTTCCTGATTGCCAATATAGAACATTCGCTGCATGTGGGTAATTTGTCAAGGCGTCTTAAATACTCTGTGTCATCCTGCACACAAGTCGATTAGTCCTATCCGAGAATAGTTACGTTCTCTGATCCTAGTAAGTCGTAAAGAAGAAAGCTTCGATCTCTGAAAAGTCAGAATGTGTCTCTGGCTGGGATGTATGTGATAGAAGGTGAAGTGGAAAGCGAATGAGGAGAAAGAGGGTGGTGATGGGTGAGAGTAAGGGGTGGGAGGTAGGGGTGGCGTACAAACAAACCAGCACATGAAAACAAAATCCTACTACATCCATCTTCTCTGCTCTTTTTCTGCTGTAACATTATCGGATGTGATGTTGTGTGTGTGTGTGTGTGTGTGTGTGTGTGGGTGTGGGTGTGTAATGTGTTTGTGTATATATTTGTTGCTTTCAGAGTGAAATGTGAGGTCTGTCAAGCGTGTGTGTGTGCTTGTGCGTGTGGGTGTGTGTGTGTGTATAATGTGTTTGTGTATATATTTGATGCTTTCGGTGTGAAATGTGAGATCTATCAAGTTTCTCTTTATAATCGAACAACCTGATTTGGAAACAAATAATTCGGCTTCCCCATCGTGTTCTGACACTCCGTGTTCTTGCTTTGCTATACGATATTCACATTAGGTTTTGTATAATTTTACGATGTGAATAAAAGTTAAAGTAAAAAATAAGTTTCATTGATTTTCTCTCTGTCTGTCTTACTGTCTGACTATTCTCAATATATGTAAGCACAAGACATAACATACATATATCTCTTTATTTCTGTCTGTCAGTGTGTCTGTAGTCTGTCCGTCTCTGTTTGTCTCTCTGACTGCATGTCTATATGTCTCTATCTCGCAAAATAATAGATATTTATATATTTATTTGTCGTTTTGTCTCTCTCTCTCTCTCACACGCACGCACACACAGATTAGTTTGAATAATTTCAGCGGTGCTCATCAAGAAAGGTCCGTTCCTTAAGGCGGCTTGCTAGCACCAAAACTTGCATTTACACGTATCAGTGATAATGATGATTAACACGTGTTCAGTGTAATTCACATATGATATATGACGGTATACTAGCGCCAAAACCTGATAATTACAAATATTATGGGATAATTACCAATATCAACGACATATTTACAATTAACACGTAAAAATTGGAATTATCAAGTGAAAATTACAATTTTTGGTTGTTGCGCATTTCCAGACAGATTGCTAGAGCCAAAACTGAAAATCAAACACGATCATGCGAAGATATTTGTAATGTTTCAATGATAATTGTTATAATTCCTTGATAATTTTAATTATCCCATGATATTTGTAATTATCTCATGATATTTGTAATTATCAGGTTTTAGCGCTAGGAAGGCGTGGCAAATACTAATAATTATTAATTAACTCTGTGGATTACCGGTATCTCTGTAAATTGCACAGAACACGTCTTAATTTAAATTATCTCGTGATACTGGTAACTCTCGGTTTTGGCGCTAGTTGGCCGTCATAGTTCCCATAGATCCTTGTTGTGGTAAAATTTACCTGCACAATATGGCTTCAGGTAAGCTTGCGCTTTTGTAATTTACTTTCACATATTAGCTTACGTAGAATAATTACACACACACACACACACACGCAAACACACACACACGCAAACACACACCCACGCACACCCACACACACACAATCACACACACACACACACACACACACGTTGATCTTAGCACTTTTAAAAATAGATGAACACTTTTTTGGCCACAGCCCGATAATTAATTTTATCGGACGTCACTATATATGCTGCATTCTCCCTTCCATTGTCGCAGTGTTTTGCATAATTTCGTCTCCAGAAGTATGTAAGTTTAAAACTAATAAAAAACGATTAATATTATTTCTTCATTGGGTCTGTGGAGTTCGTACCCTTGCAGCCCGATCACTCAAAATCAAGGCAGAGTCGTCGTCGTATTAATTTCTCCAATTAATTCGGCAAAAGCGCATTTACCACCAATAACTGCTTTCAAGGTGAATATCTCTCAACACGCAGACAAGCGTTTTACTTACACATAGACCCATTGATGGAAAACTTGGATCATTCGAGAATGCATGACGTAGTTCGTTTTTTGCAGATTATGCACTCAAACAGCATTTAAACCTTTAAAAAAACAAAACAAATTATGAGCAAATTGTGTTTAGCAACAAATAAGTAAAGTGACCTTGAACTCTGCGTTAGAGCAAATAGTATGGAACGGGAGGCAGGCAACAAACCTAGGTAATGTTTCTATGAAGTCAAAATCCATTTAGTAGTTTTTTTTTTTAGATATGGCTTCCAACGGACCGACCGACAGACCGACATTTGGCTCAGTTTGATTCTCGACTATTTCAAAGTATTTCCAGATAAGTCAGGAAATACGATACAAACAAAAATAATAATAAAGAAGAGGACGTGGAAAGGTATACATTGAAACCTGAGTCTTAAACATACATTTTTCTTTATACTGTTATTCTTCTTGCAGTGTGTCACGTCTTGAGCGGGCGCGATCCTTTCGTAAAACCCGACTTTCCTGTCAAGGAATGCATTTGTCAGCCAGGGAGCATGTGTGTTCCTGATGACCCAAGCCGTCCGCTTGGTGCTAAAGGTTTGAACCACATTTATCATTGTCGTCGTCGTCGTCATGTTGATGGTAGTAGTGAAATGGTGACAATAATGTTTGCTAAAGCTCTCTGATATTATTGGTCCATGAGTTTTAAACAGCACTGTTGTAGCTTATTGAGCTTACTAGTGGTGGTGGTGAGTATGAGGGGCAGGACAACAGGTATTTATTGTAGAAGAAATTCATTTGATAATTTTCCCTGTTTCTTGTTTTTTTGTTTAAGGTACCTGCCAGATGCTTCTAGTCAGCTGAATGACAATAAATCCAACTCTGGATTTACTGTAGCATAAAATATAATAAATAATTGTCCTGAAAAAAAAAGCATCGGCCCTGTAATACATTTTACGTGTTTGTTATAAAATAGTTTTGGTAAGAAGCGAGCGGAACTGAGAGCAGCAAGCGCATTGCAGTATATTTCTTTTTCTACACTTAAATGTAACATATTTGTTGCATTCACATTCCATTGGCAATTTTTATAATAAGCACTACTTTATGTTCTATTGTACTATGGCCATAGAACTTTCCGCCTGTAAAAATCAAGCTTATGAAAATGCTTACATGAATTATTAGAACGTAAAACGTTGGCTTTTCTTGAATACTGTAAGCAAAGCGAATGTCATATGTAAATACAACTAAAGAAGCATTTCTGAGCTGATCCTTGTAGACTGCTTGATGAATGAATGGTTAACGTCAAGATCAAAACGCGGGAAAAACCACACTTATATAATAATAATAATAACGGATTTTTATATAGCGGGTACTCCAGCCTATGACCAGACTCACCACGCTTTACATAATCATTACATATAAATACATGCACTCGATAAAACATTGTTTTTGCTACAATACACCAAAAGACAGAACAGTAAGGGTACAACTATTTACAACTATGTACACAAATTACAAAAAAAAGACAGAAATAGACTATTTACAACTATGTACACAAATGACAGAAAAGACAGAAATAGAATAGCAAAAAACCTATTCACAGCTATTTATATGCCCGGTTAGGCCCAAGAGGAAAAACAGTATAAATATGTACAGCCGTGTATACACTTACGAATCAGACAGAGACAAAAGAGGAGAGAATGGCAGCGGGATACAAATCAGTCTGAATAATGCAGTTTGAAGAGGTGGGTTTTGAGGGCCTTTTTGAATGCTTGTGTTGATTGTATGTTGCGGATATGGGAGGGAAGGGAATTCCACTGCTTAGGTGCGGCGTAGGCGAATGCACGTTGGCCGTATGTCTTAGTGCGGGTGACGGGAACCTTGAGTGTGCGAGTTTCAGCAGAAGATCTTAAAGTGCGTGAAGGGGAGTAGACAGACAGCAGGTCAGCAAGGTAGGAGGGACAAGAATCAGTGAAGAAGTTGTGACAGAGAACAGAGTTTGTACTCTATGCGTGCTTGCACAGGAAGCCAGTGAAGGGAATGTAGTAGAGGTGTGATGTGATCGCGTTTCTTAGCTCGGAATACTAGTCTAGCTGCTGAGTTCTGAACCTTTTGTAGCTTGTCAATGATGTGTTTTGGGGAGCCAGCGAGGAGAGAGTTGCAATAGTCAAGACGAGAAAGGACGAGAGCGCAGACTAGGGTTTTGGTGGCAGTGAGTGTAAGATAGTGGCGAAAGGAGCTGATTTGGCGTATGGCCGTGTATGCAGAGCGACAGACGTCGGAGATGTGGTTGTTGAGGGACAGGTCATCGGAGAGAATGTAGCCGAGATTTCTAAGAATATAAAGTCTAATTAAATATAAGATACGTATAAATTATATTCATACATGTTTCGTTTGTTGGCGAAATTCGAATCTAAATGTCGTGTCCGAGCGTTGTAAAGATCGTCTGCTAGATGCAACAAGTAGGGTTATCTCCTTTAGAATCGGACATAGGCAATACACAAACCCAGTGGAGCGGGACCACAAGACCAAATGCATTCCTGTGGATTAGCCAGAGGACTCGACGGTGACGAGAGATTTTGCTCATAGAAGTCGACCTTTTGGAAATTCGCTTTATATGGCGTTTACCTCAACCAGTGTTGTAGCAGAGGCACGCTAAAAGTACCGGTCCAACAACAACAACAACAACGGCAACAACAACAACAAGTGAAAGGCTCCAATATACGAACATAAATTTGAGTTATTCAAAGTCGATTAGTGGCCGGGGGTCATTTGATAAGTGTACTGTACATCAAACACCCAGCTGGCATATTAATATTGGGTTGCTTGAGTTTGGCCCGTGCCTTGAGCAGCTCTAGCTGTTTGATATGATAAGCGCGCCCATTTATAAAAACAAACTTTTATATAATTGTCTGAAGCAGACACACACTGATAGTATTGGTACAGACATGCATCGACCCAAGCAGACACACTGATACCGAAATTGACCAAAGCACCTTTTTGTATTCAGTCACGGCGATCGATGTGCCAGGCATTTTTTTAGAACTTCCTTTCAGCCACTGTCTGGCTGTCAGCACAAACCTTTACCTGCTATCCAGTTGCTCCACAAATTCCTTGGCATAGAATTGTTTATGTGCTTTTAGATCGAAGGCCGTGTCCTTTCCCCATTACCCACCTCCCGGAAAATGCTTGTTGTTTTCCTTTATGTTTGTTTGCCATCGTCGCGAAAAAATCTTTCCAAACAGCTAGGGCTTTGTTTAATTGTTTGTTTTTCTGATGTTTTTCCCCATTTGTATTTCTTATCTGGAAATACTTTGAATAGTCGGGAATCAGAACGAGCCAAATGTCGGTCGGGCTGTCGGTACGTTGGACGCCATAAAAAAAAAACTACACTGAAAGGATTTTGATTGCTTTATTGTTTGTTGTTTGGGCTTTAGGTAGTCTGATGCCAACTTTGTAAATTGTTACACTACACAGTATGATTATAGAAGCATTAATTAGCCCGCGTTTATTTATTGAGTAAAAAAGTCCGTTAAGCGTATAAAATGAGTTTGCACCTTCTTTCTGGCTGTGGCCACGTCACCAGATCATCAGGCCTTGCAAAGACCATACTGCAAGGCACAGTGCAAGGAGGTAGAAGAAGAGGAGACCGATAAAGAGGTGGGAGGACAACATTCAAGAATGTACTTGCTTGACACAGCGAAACCATCAGGGCTGCTGAGGACTGAGAAAAATGGAGTACGCTTGATAAACGTTCATCTGTGGTGCCCCAACGACCTCAGAGTTACGGGATAGGATAGGATTCGTGGGGTAATTATAACAAACGCTCTTTAGATCGCTCGGACACGACGTTTAGTACCTAATTTCGCAAACATCAAACTCACAAAATAATATTATGATTAACAAAGCAGATTGTAATTTTTACCATTTTAAGTTGAAAAATATTATAAAGCGCTAAATAATAATAATAATAATAATAATAATAATAATAATAATAATAATAATAATAATAATAATAATAATAATAATAATAATAATAATAATAGCAGTAGTAGTAGAAGTAATAATAATAATAAATATTGATTGGTTGATTGTGATGGTTGATGATAATGTTGATGATGATGATGGTGAATGGTTGATGATGATGATGGTGATGCTGCTGCTGCTGCTGATGATGATGATGATGATGATGATGGTGTCGATGCTGATTAATGGTTTCTGATTGAAGTTGATGATCGTAACCCAAATCCCCCCTTTAATCCCCCCTCCCCCTCTTTCTCCTCAATTGCCTTTTACACGCACCACCATTCCATTCTCTGCACAGCATTATAAATATCTACGAGAAGGTATCTCATGTTAATTATTTCCCCAAAATGGTAACCTTCAGGAGTGCGAAAATTACCGCACCATCAGCCTCATCAGCCATCCCAGCAGTCCTCCTCAAAATAATTCTCAACAACCCCAAGCTGAACAAATCATAGCTGATGAACAAGCAGGATTCAGGGCTGGGCGAAGTACCACTGAACAGATTTGTGTACATAAATACATCTACATGTTTATCATGTGATCGTAGACTTCAAGAAAGCGTTTGACAGAGTCCGGCATGCAACTCTGTGGGCATGCACCAATGAGAGTGTACAACATCAGTCCTAACATTATTGAAATCATCAAAAGCCTTTATGACAAGCCTACCAGAGCAGTCCTCCACAACAGCGACATCGGAAACTGGTTCAGAACAAAAATCGGCGTGCATCAAGGATAGTTAGTTAGTTATTCATTGCTTTCAGGTTCCAGCGAACTGCAAAGAGCCGAATCAGGACCACAAAATCAAGTCCACAACTTCGCTGAAAGAGGACTCACTCCTGATCCGCATACATGATCTGCTGAAACAACCCTAGTGGTAACACTGAAGGCACTCCACCAGCCGGTCACGTTACAATAAAGACATCCCATGCAGGGGACGCTGAGGATATAACTCTAATTTATCGAACCCCCGTTTGCAAAAACAAAATAGAATACAAACATCATTATAAATAGAATACAAACATCATTATAAAATATAAACAAAATACATAACAAAATAGAATACAAACATCATTATAAAATATAAACAAAATACATATATATAAAATCAAGGGTGCCTACTCTCTCCAACACTCTTCAACATCATGTCAGATGCTTTTGCAGATCATGAAGGCGCCCTCAGCGTAGTGGGTAGAGTAATTTCTTACCTGCGTTTTGCGGATGACATTGATGGATTGGCTGGAGAGGAACAAGAACTTGAACAGCTGGTACAGAGGCTTGACAGCACCTCCAGAGCCTTTATAATGGAAATAAGTGCAGAGAAGACCAAAATGATGACCAGCAACACCAATAGTATCAACACGGACATCAAAGTCCAAGTTTAGTCCCTCAACACGGTGCGTAGTTTCAAATATTTAAGAGCAATTGTATCAGAAAATTGGTCCCGACAGGAAGTCCTGTCTTGGATAGCACAAGCAACTGCAACCCTGACACAGTTGAAGCCCATTTGGAAAGACAGGACCATCAATCTTGTCACGTGGGGTTTATGGGCTCTGCACAATGGAATTATGGACCCTCACGTTTATTCGGTGGGAACTGCTAGTAAGTCACCCTATGAATTACTTTAATAAATTTATTTGTTTAGCTCGTTCTGTGTTAAGGTTGGGGTACAGAAATAGATAGAAAAATGGTAAAAGAATACTGTCACACTAGCTTTCACACGGCTATGAATCATAAGTAGTCCAGCCACTGGATAACAGTTAAAATCACACATTTATTTCTTCTACTCTATACAAGATTCTCTAAGTACTAATCTAACTTAAAATGTCTCAGTCACTGCTAATAGTTCGATCGCTGATAGTCTAGGCAGCTGTTATATCTTCATCGGGCACTTTCTATTCGAATTCATGTAGATTTGGACTACTGTGGTCCGTTTTACAGTTTCTGAAGAGTTGGACTACTGTGGTCCTGTTATAATCAGTTTAAGTGCACCTTCGTGTTATGCACTTAACTCATGAGTGGGGGTTCGAAGTCCTTCTGTGAGGTAGCTTCTGGTCCACCTGTGTCGTTGTGTAGTTGGGTTCCCTTGCCACGCTGTGGGGTCTGACAGGGAGTTTTCCGGGTAGCTCTTTCCGTCTTGTGCGGTAGAGGATACTCCGCCAACTAGTCGTTTCTGTGGAGTGGGGTGCACAGGATAGCTCGGGATAGCTCGGGATAGCTCGCCTGCTCGTCTGTAATATAAGAGACGAAATTCTGCACAACCCTGAATAATCGGTTTGTGCAGAGCGTCTCACTGAAAGCCAAAGTAGCCCTCAGTGATAGCTCCACATCTCTATACATAAGCGACGAACATTCTGCTACTTCCGGGTGCCACTGGAATCTCACTCTAAATTCCTATTCATACATGAATATCAATCGTGTCTAACTATACACATACAGAATTAATAATAATATAAACATTCAGTGGTACAGCCACTGGTCTGCAAACATACATATAAGTTAAACAACAGTGGTTCCGTACGGGATACAACATGGCGGCGCAACCGGTCGTGTTTCGCCTCGTGGTCGGCTCTTCCACGTGGTACGGCAAATTCGGATTAATAATTCACATTTATGCATAGCAAATTCCACAAACATAATTTCAACAATAATATAAATATATCACGATGAAACAGAAGGGTGTTCAGTTACCTGTTTGACAAGTTCAGGCCCGTTGTGACTTGATAGAATTCTATGCTTCTAAGTCCTGCTTCCTGGTCTAAGTGTGTAGAGATTTCTCTAGCTATCTAGCTGTTCACACTTCGGTGTATTACTCCCAACTGACCAAAGATAAGCTAGGTTTGGACCCAGTCAAACTGGCTCGAACCGCTTTGCGTAAGCTCCCATTGGTTAAAATGTTTACGACTCTCGTAATTACGATGATGTCATGGCCTCAGCCAGCGTCAACTATCACTGTGTGTATGATCGGCAGTATGCTACCGCTACGCTTGATTACTTTCATCGTCTGCTCCTAACTTTGAAATTCTAATATTATATATACTAACCAAGCTAAATATTAAAATAAGCAGAGTTAATACTAGCCAGTTCGTGACAGGCTCCCTCAACTGAAAAAAGGCGATGACTACTGGATTCGACCTTTTTCTACTACAGTGCCTAGTTTAACGCTGCACTATCCTAGGGTCCTATTTACAAACTAAGTAAGTTGCTCTACCTGAGCTGCAATGCTGTGCCAGGTAGCTATGGACACTAGTGACAGGGTATTACTGGGCGGGGACGAATTCTGGTGCTGTGGCCCTTAGTTGTGTTGGGTGGGCGACAGCTGCTGTGTCCTCCACGAGATGGCGACTGAGGTAGTCGGCTCCGTGGTTCTCTTTGCCGGGGATGTACTCGATTTGGAATGAGTATGCCTGAAGGGTGAGTGCCCATCGCATCAGGCGAGAGTTCAAAGACTTGGAGGCTGCCAGGAACGATAGTGGTTGATGGTCCACCTGAACTGTGAAGTGGGTCCCATACAGGTAGAGTTGAAACTTCTGTATGGCCCAGACTAGTCCAAGGCATTCTTTCTCCGACGTGGCGTAGTGGGTCTCGGCGGGTCTCAATTTTCTGCTGGCGTAGGCGACAGGGAATAGCGTCTCCGCATTCTTGGGGTCGCGCTGTAGCAGTACTGCTCCGAGGCCTAAGTCGCTTGCGTCGGTGCGAAGAACGAATGGCTGAGTCAAATCGGGTAGATGGAGTACTGGCGCCGATGTCATTCTGTCCTTGAGTGTTTGGAAGGCTGTCTCGCATTCCGCTGTCCATACGACTTTGTCCGGGGCGATTTTCCGGGTTCCATTTGTCAGTGGTACGGCGATGCTGTTGTAGTTGGGGATGAACTTCTTCCGCGATGGCGATGGCCATCCATGTGTGTGTGCTGGGGGTCGCTGGTCGGTCCGTGTACTCCTTGAGGCGATCGATGTGGTGGTATCGGGCTCTCCCGTTCACTTCTACTTGGTAGACTGTCTTGGATTTCTTGGCAGTCACCCGGTACGGTCCTCTCCAAGCGATGTCCAGCTTGTTGGTTCCACTTGGAAGTAAGAGTAGCACTTGATCGCCGACTTGCAGTTCTCTGTCCTTCGCGTGGCGGTTGTAGTACTTCGCCTGACGGGCTCTTGCCTTCTTCAGTGCTTCACCAGCTTTCTTCCACGTTGCTTTGAGGGTTTCCTGCAGGTCTGCGACGTACTTGGTGGCACCTCTTGGTGTGTCGTCTATCTTGGCTTCCGTCCAACTTCTGCGTAGGGCTTCTAGCGGTCCTGCTAGAGGTCTGCCGAATAGCAATGTTGCCGGGGTGTAGCCTGTGGCTGCATGGGGTGTTTCTCGGTATGCGAACAATGCCGCATTCACGTAGGTGTCCCACGCTTCTGGATTGTCGTCGGCGACTTTCCTGAGTATGGTGAGAAGGGTTCCATTCAGTCTTTCTACTTGTCCGTTGCTGGCGGGGTGGTATGGGGGTGTGCGAATGTGATGAACTTGTATCAACTCGAACACGTCTTGCATCAGGCGGCCGGTGAACTGAGATCCGTTGTCCGTTCTAATGCTGTCCGGGAATCCGACTCTGGTAAAGATGGCGATGAGTGCATCTGCAATCTTCTTGGTGTCGATCGCTGGCAACGGGACTGCTTCGCACCACATCGTACATGCGTCGACGAGTGTGAGTAGAAATCTGTTCCGCTTCTTGGTCATGGGCAGTGGTCCTACTATGTCTACTGAGACTTGCTGGAATGGCACGCCGACTACTACTGATGGTCCTAAGGTAACTGGTACGGTGTGATGTCGCGGGGAATATCGTTGACATTGGTGGCAAGATTTCACGTAGCGCTTGACATCCTCCGTGATTCCTGGCCAATAGTAGTGTGCGCTGATTCTCTGCACTGTGGCTCCAATTCCCATGTGTCCGCTGAGTGGCATGCTGTGGCCTAATTCTAGTACTTGGGCTCGAAGGGTGGCTGGTAGTACTAGTTGGGTGTGATCTCCATCTCCTTGTCGATGTAGAACTCCCTCTTCCATGTAGAAGTCTCCCTTGTGCGGGTGTGTGTGCGCCTTGGGTAGCTTCTGGAAGCACTTCGCTATCGAGGTGTCTTCTTTCTGTGCTGTTTTGATCTCTTCGAGTCCTGGATTCGGAGCGAACTCGGGCTGGGGTGGTTGGGTTTTAGCTTGGGCCCTGGTTTGCACTGCAGCTATCTCTACAGTTTTGGGGGCGTGCCTAAGAACACATACCTACAACCTAGCACTAGATCATACAGGGGTTTCTGTAAAACAGCTGCTTGGATTCGTCCTGTGACGTACCTACTCTCTACTTCTATCCAAGCTATTGGGCAAGTAGTCGTCGGTTTCGTCAAGTCTGCTCCTTGTAAGTCGACTGTCTTGTCTGTCAAGTCCGCGCGCGATACAAGAGATTCGCTAACTATCGCGTCGTATGATAGACCTGTGTCATACAGACAGTTCGCTTCTTTTCCGTTGACCTTGACCGTGTCTGTCACCGATGGGTGATCTCCGATTGTGTGTGGCTTGTTACCGCTGCTTTGAGTTAGAACTCTGTGCGCTGGCCGGCTTTCGCGCTCTTCCCTACGTTGTGCGGCCAACTTGAAACATTCTGCGGTGGAGTGATTGTTTCTGTTGCAGAACGAACAATACCGTCTCTGTTCTGCGGGACCTCTTTTCCCGAATTCCGTGTTGGGTCCTTTATTTTGCCCAGGTCTGGGGTTATTCGGCTTATTCGCGGTGCGCTCTTCCCGGTTAGGGCTTCGTTTCTGTGCCTCTTTCCCGTTAGGCTTTAGGTCTCGCCTGAAGCTCTTGGCTTCTCCGTGGGGGGCCACGTACCTATCTGCGACCTTGACCAGATCTTCCAGTCTTTCCGCGCCCTGCTCTACTGAGAATGTCCTCAGCTCGGGGGTCATGGTTTCCCGTAGCTGTTCCCATACTAACAGTTCTGTCAGTCCATCATACGTCTTAGCCGTGGCTGACTGGCTAATCCACTTATCCAGCATTGTGGACAACCGATCCGCGAACTGCGCATAGCTCTCTCCTTTCACTCTCCGATTGGTGCGGAACTTTTGCCGGTAGCATTCTCCTGTTAGTTCGAATCCCGTTAGGAGTGCCTCTTTTACTTTGTGATAGTCAGTCACTCTGTCAGTCGGTAGCTTACTGTAGATGTCATACGCCTTTCCTCTAAGCCCTTGACTAAGCTTAAAGGACCAATGAGTGGGATCTAGTTTGTACTCTGTTGCTAGACGCTCAAACCTAGTCAGATAGAGATCTAGACCTTCTTCTCTCTCATTGAATGTTCCCAGTGGAAATGACATTCCTTGTACAGGGTTGGATGCTACCTCTAGCTGATCTGAGTGGGGAGGGGTTGAGGAAGAACTTGAAGCTCCTGATCCCAATCTTCTTAGCTCTAACTCATGCTGTCTTTCTTTTTCCTTTTCTTCCCTCTCTTTTTCTTTTTCTGCCCGCTCATACTCCCATTTCCTAACTTCTGCTTCTCTCTCTGCTGCTAATGCTGCCTTCTTCTGTTCTCCTTCTAATTCTAATTTCTTCTGTTCTCTTGCTGCTTCTAACTCTGCTTTTTTCTGTTCTCTTGCTGCTTCTAACTCTGCTTTCTTTTGCTCTGCTTCTAATGCTAGTTTCTTCTGCTCTGCTTCTAGTTCTGCTTTTTTCTGTTCTCTCTCTGCAGCTCTCTCTGCCGCTTCGAGTTTCTTCGCCTCTCTCTCTGCTGCTCTCTCTGCCTTAGCCTCCTGCTTCTCTACCTCTGCATTGATATACGCAATTAGGTCTCCCCCTGCTAAGTGTAAAGCTTCCCCTAATTCCTTGAAGCGCAATCTCAAGGCCACTGGGTCCGACATTGCCAAACGTGTCTATGAACAACCTCTGAATCACGTGGAATACCAAAACACTAGCAATATTGCAATTCAATAAAAACAATGCAAAGACCATACAATTCGTAATCAATAATAGAATAAAACAAGAGTCAAATGGCATACAACAGTTATTTAAGCAAAACCTGCAAAAGAACAATGCAACATACAGGCACAAAAATATTTGAAGCAAAAAAGTTTTTAACTAAAGAATAGTGCACCCAAACTGATTAGTCCTTGTTACCACTATTCTAAGTTATTCTACTTCTACTGTTATCTAATTTTATTGTACTTAGGTCCGGTTATACCCAATTCCTATTATACACAGATCCTGGCAGGCTCGCCAATTAAAGTGTCACGTGGGGTTTATGGGCTCTGCACAATGGAATTATGGACCCTCACGTTTATTCGGTGGGAACTGCTAGTAAGTCACCCTATGAATTACTTTAATAAATTTATTTGTTTAGCTCGTTCTGTGTTAAGGTTGGGGTACAGAAATAGATAGAAAAATGGTAAAAGAATACTGTCACACTAGCTTTCACACGGCTATGAATCATAAGTAGTCCAGCCACTGGATAACAGTTAAAATCACACATTTATTTCTTCTACTCTATACAAGATTCTCTAAGTACTAATCTAACTTAAAATGTCTCAGTCACTGCTAATAGTTCGATCGCTGATAGTCTAGGCAGCTGTTATATCTTCATCGGGCACTTTCTATTCGAATTCATGTAGATTTGGACTACTGTGGTCCGTTTTACAGTTTCTGAAGAGTTGGACTACTGTGGTCCTGTTATAATCAGTTTAAGTGCACCTTCGTGTTATGCACTTAACTCATGAGTGGGGGTTCGAAGTCCTTCTGTGAGGTAGCTTCTGGTCCACCTGTGTCGTTGTGTAGTTGGGTTCCCTTGCCACGCTGTGGGGTCTGACAGGGAGTTTTCCGGGTAGCTCTTTCCGTCTTGTGCGGTAGAGGATACTCCGCCAACTAGTCGTTTCTGTGGAGTGGGGTGCACAGGATAGCTCGGGATAGCTCGGGATAGCTCGCCTGCTCGTCTGTAATATAAGAGACGAAATTCTGCACAACCCTGAATAATCGGTTTGTGCAGAGCGTCTCACTGAAAGCCAAAGTAGCCCTCAGTGATAGCTCCACATCTCTATACATAAGCGACGAACATTCTGCTACTTCCGGGTTCCACTGGAATCTCACTCTAAATTCCTATTCATACATGAATATCAATCGTGTCTAACTATACACATACAGAATTAATAATAATATAAACATTCAGTGGTACAGCCACTGGTCTGCAAACATACATATAAGTTAAACAACAGTGGTTCCGTACGGGATACAACATGGCGGCGCAACCGGTCGTGTTTCGCCTCGTGGTCGGCTCTTCCACGTGGTACGGCAAATTCGGATTAATAATTCACATTTATGCATAGCAAATTCCACAAACATAATTTCAACAATAATATAAATATATCACGATGAAACAGAAGGGTGTTCAGTTACCTGTTTGACAAGTTCAGGCCAGTTGTGACTTGATAGAATTCTATGCTTCTAAGTCCTGCTTCCTGGTCTAAGTGTGTAGAGATTTCTCTAGCTATCTAGCTGTTCACACTTCGGTGTATTACTCCCAACTGACCAAAGATAAGCTAGGTTTGGACCCAGTCAAACTGGCTCGAACCGCTTTGCGTAAGCTCCCATTGGTTAAAATGTTTACGACTCTCGTAATTACGATGATGTCATGGCCTCAGCCAGCGTCAACTATCACTGTGTGTATGATCGGCAGTATGCTACCGCTACGCTTGATTACTTTCATCGTCTGCTCCTAACTTTGAAATTCTAATATTATATATACTAACCAAGCTAAATATTAAAATAAGCAGAGTTAATACTAGCCAGTTCGTGACAAATCTACACTCCCAAGATACGGTTGCTGCGCTCCCTTGTCATCTCCATCTTCCTATACGCTTGCGAAACATGGACCCGCACACCAGACCTACAACGAAGAATACAAAGCATTGAGATGAAGTGCTACATCAGACATCTGGACATTTCCTATACCCAGCACATCACCAACGACGAAGTCCGACAGACCATCACATAAAGCCATTGGACAACACGATGACATGCTCACAGTGGTGAAGAAACGAAAACTCCGATGGTATGGCAACGTCACCAGAGCACTAGGTCTTGCAAAGACCATCCTGCAAGGCACGGTGCAAGAAGGCAAAAGAAGAGGGTAGACAGAAAAAGAGGTGGGAGGATAACATTCGAGATTGGACATTGACTTTGAGCGAAGCCATGAGGATTGCTGAGGACAGAGACAGATGGAGTATGCTGGTTAAGCGATAATCTGGGGTGCCCCAACGACTTTCGAGTTAAGGGATAGGTTAGGATAGGATAGGAACTATTCTATCCAAATTGTTGTGACATTATTCTTTGAGACTTCGAGAAGAAGAAGAAGTGAGGTGTTAAGGCGTTTTAGTCTATTTACTTTTATGCTGAAGCCTTTCATAGTCTTCCTGTCTTGTTTCTCTGCTATATATTTTTGTTAATTACAGAATGTGAAAATGTGAACTTTACTGTACATAGACAACAGAACTGTTTGGAAAAGGTGTTAAAGTCCTGTTGTGCCGAATGTCAGGAACTTCCTTGGGTCAGGTCTTTCTTGGTTCATCAATTTACTTGTTATAGTTATTGTGGTTGTTGTTGGTGTTTTCTTCTTCTTCTTCTCTTCCCACTCCTTCTGCTTCTTGTTTACTCTCTCTCTCTCTCTCTCTCTCTCTCTCTCTCTCTCTCTCTCTCTCTCTCTCTCTCTCTTGCTCTCGGTCTCTTTCTCCCTCAGGTCGCATAGACCACACTTGCACACACACACACACACATGTGATGGCAGGGAACGTCTCACGCCACGTGCGGCAGTTGCTAGGATGGGAAGTTTCCGAGAGAAGGCGCCGGCAATACGTCGGGTGGAGGGATAACCGCACCAGACAACAGCATGATGGCAATGTACACGATGACAACACGATCGACAATGACGGACACAGAGAGAGAGTTGGGAATCACAAAGAAGGACAAGACATAGATCAGAGGCAAGAATCAGGATGGCGACCAAACAACTACAACAATGACAGAAAATTTGACAACAACAGAGACTACAAAACAAACGATCGACGTTTTTACAACGACCATGCTTGGCATGACCAGCCAAGAAGATTCAACTTCTATGGCCGATATCACAGAGACAACAGTCGACACGACGACCGAAACCGAATCAACAACGATCGACACGAGCGACGTAACCGGTTCAACTATAACCATCACAACGAGCGAAACAGATCTAACCACAACAATCGTTACGAAGAACAAAGAAGGCAATACAATCGATATGTAGAACGTAATAACTCCTACGGGCAAGAAACTTACCGACACTACAACGAACGACACGAACCGACCAACTGTTACAATGAGCAAAACAGGTCAAATTACGGAAGACCTACTTACACTTACGAGGACTACCAGAGAGGAAGAAATTGGGGCTATGGCTTTAGGTAGACACAGTAACTTTCAGTTATCTTGTCCTCAAAATAGCACCTTTTGGTGGGCATCATTTGTGGCTTAGTCTGTTCTTTAAGCAGTTTCGCTTAACACTTTGATGCTATTATTAAATATACTTCCTATTATAACACACCGTATGTGTTTTTTTTTGTTTTTTTTTTTAATCAGTTTATAGTCCCCTCCCTTCCCGGTAAGGATTTTCAGAGAGGAGACTACATGTGTTTTTACATGGTAATCTTAAATTTATTTAATCTGCACAAGGTTGTAGTTTCTTGAACACTTCCTGAGGAATGACAAGAACTAAAGATACGTGTTAACACAGATACAAACAAGAAAGCAAATACTCTTCATTTGGGTTAGTTATTTTCATTTATTCGTTGTTCAAAGATGTTAAAAGTATTGTCATGGAACATACGAGGTTTTAAAGAGACGATTGACGGTATAAAGACAAACAAATTTAATGACGAAGAAATTATAAATATGTTTATTAAACATGATATTATCTTAATACAAGAAACTCACTTAGACCGAGAAAGTAGTAAAGATATATTCATCCCTGGTTTTACTGGGATACATTATTGTCGAGAAAAACGTAAAAAGGCAGTTTCATCTTCTGGTGGAATATCTGTATTTGTTAAAGAGACACTAAGGCCATTTGTCAAATTTCTACCACAGAGTACTAGTGACATTACGTGGTTACATTTAAATACCAATGATTTTAATATTCAAAATGACTTATATTTAGGATGTGTTTATATACCACCTGAATTTTCTTCTTATGGTCGAGAACACACTTCCAAAATCTGGGACAATCTCGAACATGACATTGAACAGTTTACATCGACAGGAAATATAATCATTTGCGGAGACATCAATGCAAGGACTGGAACGTTAGAAGATTACGTGCAATGGGACAAAAATGATAATATTCACTCGTATTCAAACTATATGTCCAAAGGTATTCAATGCAGCAGACGATCTATGGACAAGTTAATACAAAAGAATGGAAGAAAGTGTATAAATATATGTCTTGAAAATAATGTATATATTTTAAATGGACGAACACTTGGAGATCTGCAAGGCAAGTTTACCTGTTTCAATGACAAAGGTTCCAGTGTAGTAGACTATGCAATCTGTTCTCATGATTTTATGCCTAATATTTCAAGGCTTATTGTAAACAATTTAACTACGTTTTCTGACCATTGCCCTCTTGAACTTGTCATAATAATATCACAAAAACAAAACAACACAAAGAATACAAAATCTGAAATACAAAAAACAAAAGACAAATATAATCCAGAAAACACCAAACAAGCACATACACGTTTCATTTGGAATGAAAATACAGTAATAAATTTTCAAAAAGCATTTACATTAATAAAAATACAACAAGCAATGGGAACTATTAATCACGATCTTGACAATATTCAAACCACAAACAGATACACAAATGAACAAGTTAACAAATTGATAACAAATGTTAACTCATTGTTGACGGACGCAGCTAAATTTTCTTTAAAAACTAAAAACAGGAAAAAGTATAAAAGAAAGCCATCAAAACCTTGGTTTGATCAAGACTGTTCTGCATTAAGAAGAGAAGTAAAATCACTACTAAATGCACTTAATAGATTTCCCTTCAGAAGAGACCTTCGAGAAAAATATTTTTCCAAATTAAAATTATATAAAAAGTTAGTCAAAAAGGCAAAAAATAGGTACAGGGATAAATTGGTTGCCTCCCTTAATAATGCCTTAGACAATGACCCAAAATTAGCCTGGAAAAAGTTAAACGAATTAAAAAATGTTGAAGGAATACATTCCAAAACCAGAGCAAATATTTGCGCATCAAAATGGATATCTCATCTTGAAAATTTAGTCAGTAGAGAATGTGATGTAGAAAAAACTAGAAAAGAAACAATACAAGCAAAATTATTAAAAACAACTTTTTCATTTAATCATGATGAAAAACTAGATTCGCCAATCAGTGTTAATGAAATAACAAAAGCTTCTCAAAAACTAAAACAAGAAAAGGCGCCTGGCCCTGATGGAATTTCAAATGAAATAATTAAAGCCAGCTTACCAAACGTTTCTATTATATTACAAAAAGTTTTTAATGTAATTTTAAAATCAGGTCAATACCCAGGACAATGGAAAAAAGGTATTAGTATACCAATACACAAAAGTGGTGACCCTACTAACCCTAATAATTATCGAGGTATCACTTTAAATAGTTGTCTAAGTAAACTTTTTTGCCAAGTTATAAATAACAGAATAAGCAGTTATCTAGAAAGCGAGAATATCTTAACCCAGGAACAAGCTGGATTTCGACCAAATTCAAGAACAACAGATCAAATATTTATTCTGAAAAAAATAGTTGATCAAACTTTAAAAACCAAAAATGGAAGACTTTATGGATGTTTTGTTGATTTTAATAAAGCATTTGATAATGTGTGGCATGATGCACTTTTGCTTAAAATGAAACAAGTAGGTTTTCATGGACAGTGTTATAACATTATCAAAGACATGTATACCAACAATAGCGTTTATAGCAAAACTAATGATGGTTATACAAGAGAAATACCGATAAAAAAAGGAGTTCTACAAGGAAATAACTTAAGCCCAACATTATTTAATATTTTTATAAATGACATAACACAATATGTTTCTGGATTTGATTCCCCAATGTTGAATGCTACAACGCAAAAAGAACTATCATGCTTGCTATACGCAGACGACATAGTATTACTAGCAACCACAAAAGCAGGGTTACAAAACAAATTAAATCAATTACATACCTACTGTTTAGATTGGGGCCTAAAGGTTAATACTGATAAGACCAAAGTTATCGTATTTTCTAAAATAGAACCAAAAGTACCGATAATATTTACCTGTGGTCAAAACATTATACCTATTGTAGAACAGTACAAATATTTAGGAATTATTTTCCATAAAAGTTCAGGTCTTCACATTGCTGAAAAGAATCTTACACAACAAGCTAATAAAGCCTCACATGCTTTAAGACGAACTATTCGTGGGCAAAACATAGAGTTAAGAACAATGCTTCACTTATTTGATATGCTAGTAAAGCCGGTTCTGACCTATGCTGCAGAGGTCTGGTTTCCCTTCAATAGAACTAAATTGCAAAATCAGCCCCAAGATGACTTATTTAATATTTTTGCTGATTCTTTTTCGTCACAAAATGTTTCCGAAAGTCTTCACATTAAATTTTGTAGAAATATTTTAGGAGTTCATAAGAAATCAATTAAGCTAGCAGTGCTTGCCGAATTGGGTCGTTATCCAATTTCTATCAGTATGATATGTCAAACAATCTCTTTCTGGATACACTTGACCACGTCTTCAGAGTCATCTTTACTTCATGATACGTATCATGAAATGGTGTTGAATGATTCAGAAAATACATGGATACTCTGTGTAAAACATATTTTACGCAGTTTAGGTTTGGGTCACGTTTGGTCAAACCAAGGTACCCTAAGTTTAACACGATTAAAATTTACGCTAAAGGAGAAGCTTCAGGAGAAATATATTTTATTTTGGAACAAAAAAGATATGATCAGAATTCCAAATTAGCCTTTTACAATCAAATGAATACAGGAACTAGATATGAATTTCAAACGTATCTTTTATGTAAAAATCTTAATTACCGACAATCCATGTGCAAGTTAAAAATAAGCGCACACGAGCTTGAAATCGAAAAGGGCAGATATAAAAATATCCCTCGAGAGCACCGTTTGTGTCAATGTTGCAACGTGATTGAAGACGAGCTTCACTTTCTGGACAAGTGTGTATTGTATAATAATGAAAGACAAAAGTTTATTGGTGAAGTTCTCAACTCTAATGATAGGGAATTATTCATAAACAACCTTGCAATATTGAAACCGAGCATGATTTTTCAAACGGGAATATGTTCAAACTATCTTTCATCCTATATTTTTCGCTGCTTCAAAATAAGACTTTCTGCACTATAAATGTCAAGACTTTTCTCTTGACACAATGACAAGAATTGCATGCGTCAATGTACCATATATTGTGTCTTGTAAACCTTGTTTTGGTTTTATGACAATAAATATTCGTATTCGTATTCGTATTCGTATTCGTATTCGTATTCGTATTCACACACACACACACACACACCTACCCCCCCCCCCCCCCCACACACACGTCTATCTGTGAAGTCAGGACTTGAAATACATTCAGTAGCGGAGATGGAAGTCTTTCTTAATCGAGTTAATCGGAAGCCCGAATTGTCAGTAGTGTCAGTCAAAGCCTCAGTCCTGTGTTGCTGCCGATTGTCAGCACGTTTCAATGTTGTCACTGATGTAAATCTGGGTCTCGGATTGTCAATTTAGGGTAAAGCTATTAGTTGTCAATCATGTACATCAAAATAGTGTTTGTTTGTTTTTGTCAGTAGTCTGCGCACCCCTTCATGGGAAAGTTCTATTTAAGCACAATTCAACAGTGCAAATCAGAGTCCAGAAAACAAACTTGCCCTCATGGTAATGCCATAAGGGTAAATCGAAGTCCGATGTCATCGATGGTCTAAATCAAAGTCCCGAGTTTACATACCAGCATACTTTGAACACGGGACTCGGTTTCAGTATAAATCAGTCCCATATGATTGCCAGTAGCGTACACATATAAGCATGTATACATGCACAAATGTAGCTAGTCCCGAGTCGTCAATGGACTAAACTAAAGTTCCTTGATTTCAATTTGTGGCCTACTCATAACCCGGGACTGTGTAAATCAGTCCCATATAGTTGCCAGTAGTGTACATCAACGATCCGTGTAGCTGCCAATAGTGTAAATCAGAGCCCCGCCTGTCCTGCCTCCGTCTCCGCTGCTGTACCGCATCAAGTGGGCGCCGCTGCCATTACCCTGCGTCGCCTCTCCGTCTCCCAATGACTACAGCATCGGGGAGGGATGGGGCTGTCTTCATAATCCCTTCTTTCTTCCGTTCCCTTGACTTTGGCCAGTTTTGTGTTAAATTGTGACAGTGACACTCCTACTCCACCTGTAGCTTTGTGTGGTGACTGAACTTCACCTGTGTTTCGGACTTTTTCCTGTTTACGTTATACATATTTCTCAATTGAATCTAAAATTGTGCTTTTAAAAGAAAACGAAGCACACAAAAATAAACATTTCTGATTACTTACAAATGAAATGTGACTGACTCAACTTTGAGTTGTGCTTTATTACTTTAAAGAAAAGGTTTCTTCTTTATTCTGAGTGCAGCCTACTTAGAAACGTTTTTGCTCGTTGTCTATTATTGTTCCTCTTTCTGAGTGTAGGCGAGATAGGCTAAGTACATCAGTAATTTGCTGCTGAAAACATGATCCTGGTAAAGCAACGTTGACTTGAATTACACTTCCTTGTCTCTCTCTCTCTCTCTCTCTCTCTCTCTCTCTCTCTCTCTCTCTCTCTCTCTCTCTCTCTCTCTCTCTCTCTCTCTCTCTCTCTCTCTCTCTCTCTCTCTCTCTCTCTCTCTCCACATAGGTATGATCTTGCTACTTTAAAATGAGGTGTCATGTGATATATTATTAAATTAATGTATTTATTTATTTTCTTTTTTTCATTATTGATTTATCTATTCAATCGCTTTGGATGGATAGATCTATGTTACTGATGTTTAACTGTTAGAAGAACATTAAAAATAATATGTTATTTTTGTGACAGAATACACTTTCACTGTGTCAAAATAAGTTAAGGTAGACTTAATTTCAACCTTCGTTGTTTTAGAACGCGATATGCGAAAGGCAAAAACCAAATTAATGACTGGACTAGTCAGCGTCCAGAGTATAATCTCTTGGTAAAAAAATGACACGCTCTACAAGTGGACATATTTATTTATTTATTTTATTTACAACAAGGATTAAGATTTTGGGTTATTAGCCTAATCTTATATACAATCTGTCTTTCCATCATCAACTCACATACAAACTATTATACATATCGTAAAGGAATTTGAAGTTGTATAAACTTAGGCTGGAATGACTCAGTGTTGACATACAGTGCACCGAATGCATCCCGTGAATTGTGCATGTTTTCGCTGAATACCGAATTGTGCATGTTTTCGGTGAATATCGTATTGTTTTATTGCTTTTAGTTTTCACGAGGCGTGCACAAAATTGCATATCTCTGCGACGATGTATTTTGAATATAGCCAGTATGGCGCTTGATTACCATACATACGATGCTATGCTATTTTTGTGATATATGATGCATAAATGCGCCTTCTTTTTGTAGCGTTACTGCAGTCTCAAAAAACCTGATCACGAAATCAATTTGCGGGATATTGCAAACGCGTCGGAAACGAGTTCTTACAATATTAGTATTATAAAGCAATGGCCATACTTCGTGGGTTACCCCTTGGGGTCATGAGCAATCTTTTCACTGTAGATTGTTCTAACCTATAAAGGGAACAGTGAAAGCCCCAGTTGAAAACCTGTCTTGCCTTTGTAGGCACGACTAATTCACTGCGGCAACAGTTCCCCCCGTTGGAGTGCCGGGGGTTTCAGTATAAATAGTATCCCCACTTTCTGGAAATTTAGTGCTTTAAATTCCCACTTTCGCTGTCTTCATCATTTGCTCTTTCCCATTCCTGATCTGTCCTATCACTCTGCTATACTTTCTTCTTCTTCGCTAGATCAATGACCTACCTTTTTTCTTGAAAACTCTTCCTGGACAAGACTCCTTGTTTGTGTATGAGGTCTGTTGGATCAGCTTGGGAGTGTTGGACGCTTTCTGCCGGGTGGTCACTAGGGCTTCCTATGATTGTATTATTTCGCACTATAGGCATTTTATATGTATGTGTTTTTTGATGATTTATAATGATGGTTGTATTCTATTTTGTTTTTGTAATCGGGGTGTTCGCGTAGTTGAGGTCAACCCTCAGCCGTCCCCCGCGTGGGATGTCTTTATTGTAAAGTGACTGGCCGGTGGAGGGCATTCAATTTTCCCACTAGGGTTGTTTCGGCAGATCTTTTATGCGGATCGGGGGTTGTCCGGTCCTGATTTGGCTCGGAAGAGTCCGCTGGACCTAAAGCAACAATAAATCAATCAATCAAACTTCGTGGGTTATTAATAAGGTCGAATATTCTGGAACTCTGACTTGGATTTTTTTTAGTAAGAAGACATAATTATTTATACTGTTTATATGAATGAGACTATTTTTTGTATTTTGCATTATGTTTGAATTAGGACGTGTAATATACTGCCCTATATAGCCATGAACAATAATGGCAGTAATAGTAGAGGGACTAAGACAAGGAGAACGTCGTTTTTTCCACACACATAACCTCACACAATGGATCGGTCATTAGTGTTTGAAAAGAAAAGTAATTTGATTATGAAGCTTGGCATTAAACAGATAAAATAAGGCACCATTGTTGAGATTAACTCGTACAATTAAAACTGACGAGCTCTTGTAAAGTTCAAAAAAATTCGAGAAGACATGTGAACAAAATTTAATGCATATAGACAGTCAGGAGGTGGTGTTAAAAGACTTCCAGGATACACACAATCCTGCCTGGACTTAAAAAAACCAACTCTACAGACCAATTAACCATCGACAAATCTCCTGACCCTGTCACTAACATTGAATCCTGGAACAGACCTGCCAGACAGAAAGGACACATTACAATGGCGAAAGCGGAAGTGAAAGAGGTGAAGGTCACTGTGACGGAAGTTACGTATTCTAACCTTGACCCCACGCCCGCCATGGCTTCTGGGGACTGCCTAGCCAAACAAATGGAACTTAATGGTAAGTAAAATTTTAATTTGCAAGGCTGGAATATGATTTTTCCAACCTATTTATAATTTTCATTTGCATCATGTGGACTAAAAATCTCTTATGTCTTGATTAATTTAACTATCTCCGAGTTGTGAAATGTGTTTGAGTTTGTTTGTAGTTATTTTTTTTTCATAATTTTGTTAATATTGAAAGGTTCCATCTACTTTTAAAAAAAATAACATAGCATAGCATATTATAACGTTACGGTCAGTTTATTGCAGTTGGTATTGAACTATTGTTCATTTGTTGTCAGCTTCTGTCAGAAGAATACTCTCTCAGTAAATCACTCAACCAATCAACCAGTTTGTCATCTATTCACAATGGCATGATATTAGATCAGAATAAATATAATTTGATAACTCTTTTAAGAAAACCTTTCTTTAAGCTAGCAACGTAACTTACAGCAATGTTGCTATTACGTATTGGCGTACATGTAATTATCGAAACAACGGACTTCTTGATGTTGATTAATGATAACATTAATTTTATTTTTTTCCTTAACTACATGCGTGGCAAATGAACATTAAGCCAATACATATTTCACAATTTGAACAGAGTATATACACACATACAGTCTGCTCAGATTAAGAAATATGTGTTGTTTCATGGAATACTAAATCTCTTGTGCACATACGTATACACACACACACACACACACACATACATATATATATATATATATATATATATATATATATATATATATATATATATATATATATATATATATATATATATATATATATATATATATATATATATATATATATATATACATACACGTACATCTCTCTCTCTCTCTCTCTCTCTCCATTTCTGGAATACTAAATCTTTAAAAGATGTATATTGTATATGTTCAAAATCATTAAGTGCTGAAAAATGATTTGCAACCAGTGAGTTAAATTAAATTTATTTTTGTCTGGCTTATTTGTACAGACTGCTATGGTGTTATCTCTTCATATCTTTGTGCATTTTGTATAATAGTCATCTTCCTGCTTTCGGATAAATTTTAGTTTACATCTATGATTTCGTTTGGGTTGTTGCTATTTTTTAGTATTATCTACTCATGTCTTTGCTCATTTTGTAAAGTTTTCGTGTACAGCATATTATTGGCAACTTTTGTTCGACCAATCACATCGTGGTGTTTGTTTGCGTTTCTGTGGTTGTTAACAACTTCACCATTCGAACTTCTATAGGGCTGCATATACGAAGTTTAAGAAACATTGTATACATTCTTTTAAATTTTATGTTCTTTTGAAATGTTGATGATAAAGAGAATGGAGTGGAAATTAACTCTCTCTCTCTCTCTCTCTCTCTCTCTCTCTCTCTCTCTCTCTCTCGTTAGAATCCTTAAACAAAAGTCTTTTAAAAATGCGTTAATGTACCAAGCCAGAACGAACAAATAAACAAACAAAAACCCCAAAAGACAAGAGTAAGTAGGTCTACTGTCTGCTTGCTTTCCACACAGCAATCTTGCTACAGTGTGTTTACTGCCTCCATCGTCTTTCCCTTTACGTACTACACAAGCTAAATTGTCAACTACGAACAAGTAGTACAAAATGGCTAATTTTGTTACAAAGTTCTTGCAGTCTACAATGCAGCCATGTACCCACTGACTCCAGTTTCTAGTAGATGTAATTTACTTCGGCTTTTTGCCTACTAAGTATCTCCTAAAGAAGAAATAGCAGAACTAACTTTTTGAACTTTGGAACTTTACACAATATTAAGAATGAAATAAGGCTCATAGCCCAGGGGTCATTTTAGCTAAAAGTAGGGGGGTCACTAGAGCATCAGGTATTGCAAAGACCATCCTACAAGGCATGGTGCAAGGAGGCAGAAGAAGAAGGAAACAGAAAAATATGGGGGAAGACAACTTTCGAGAATGGACTGGCTTGACACTGAGAGAAGCTATGAGGACTGCTGCGCACAGAGACATATGGAGTACGCTGGTTAAGCGATCATCTGCGGTGCCCCAACGACTTTCGAGTTACGGGACTGGATAAGGTATGATAGGGTAGGGGCAAATGGAGTTGGAGGATTACAGACACATCAAAAAATAACAATGAGCGGCACACAAAAAAGACAGTGGTCCTGAGACTGCTTGCTCCATATGTATTACAAGACCAACTGTCTGAAATGTCAAACACCCGTTTTAAAGTTTACATTGGCTCAGTATGGAAAGAAATATGTATATTTCGTCAAGAAGAAGAAGAAGAATTTACATTCTAGTGATACTGTTTCGTGTATGCAGGTATATGTAGCCATCCGCCATGAGCTTTGCGTGGATCGGATTGTTTCGCTATGTAAGAACCTATCTAAGCCATCCGAACGATGCGTAGTTCCTAAGATAAACACCCCCCACTCACCCTCTCCTATACCATCCTCCCCCCCAAAAAAAAAAAATAATTACCGAAAATTCTTGGGATAACATGAATTTGGCAGTCATGGATACAGTATTACAGACATTTGAAACCGAGGAAACAACAAAAGATTAGGATCTGAAACAAACTATAGAAATAGAACCATGATCAAACCAATCTCCTGGGCCGATGGGAAACACGGGTGTAGCCTTATCTCCCCCCCCAGGTTTATATTGCTCCAGGTCTATGTTCCAACACATCCATGTACCTCCTGATCTAAATGTTCTTCCAGGTCTATCATCTCACACGTTGGCTTGTAGCTCCTGATGAAGCGTTTTTAGCGAAATGCGTGAATATACAATCTTTTCATCTGGCTTGTTTTCTCTGCTTCAACCATTTTACCGGTCTTTCTCAAGTCTGTATTCTCTCTGGTCTAGGTTCCCCAGGTCTGTCACAACATAATGTGAGAGAACATAACCCTGATGAAACAAAGGCTTGGGGAGAACAAAGACCTGATGAGTAAATGCAAAGACCTTGTGGAATATATGGACCCGGGGAAACTTCGACCTTGAGGAGGTGGGGCAGTAAAATGTTAACACTTTTTAATCGTACATACGCTTTTTTAAAAATGAGAACGCTTCAGAAAATTGTCTTTACTGAAATGTCGCAGAACCACCAAATTATCATTTGATATCAATTATCATTTGATGGACCTAGGGAAACTTCGACATTAAGGAATATAATGGACCTGGGGAAACTTCGACTTTGAGGAATATATGGACCTATAGAAACTTAGACCTTGAAGAATATATGGACTTGGAGAAACTAAGATCTTGAGGAATATGCACTTAGTGGGAACATAGTCAAACTACTGTAAAACACTTGGATACCAAAAAAAAACAACAACAACTTTGCACAATGGGGGGCTGCCAGGGTAGACCAGAAAACACTCTACAAAACAATCTTTAGATACAAGCAAGACTTTAAAGGACCTTGGACACAAAAGAGATCATGTAGCCTCCATCTCCAGTATTTTCCTGTTGTCAGCTGTATGAGCCCACGGACCTGGAGAACAAGAAGCCCCAGACCGTCTGCGTGTCAAGTGAAGTGTGTGCGAAACGTTGAAAATTGTGTCTAGGATTTCCTCTATAGTTAGGCGTCTGGGCGACTTATCTTTCCGCATTGAGAAAGTGATGGCCTTTTCACGTAGAAACCTTAAATATGCCTTTATGTCAGTATAATGTACTTTCCACCACATTTCCCCATAAGTAATGACAAAAGTCCTCCCTAAGAAGAATACCGTTTTTAATAGTGGCGGTAATTTTTTTTAAAGAAACTATTAGGTCGGAGACTTTATGTGAGCGGTATGTGGGCGGAGATGAAGTCTTTTCAGTGGTGCTCAGCAAGTAATTTGTGCTCACGTCCGCTTCCGTCTGTAAACTGATTGTGCCGGCTGAACAAGTCTTAAAATTCAGTACTTTAAACCCCATCAGCATTACGCTCTCTGTCTCTCTCTGTCTCTCTGTCTCTCTCTGTCTCTGTCTCTCTCTCTCTCTCTCTCTGTCTCTCTCTCTCTCTCTCTCTCTCTCTCTCTCTCTCTCTCTCTCAGGATGTGGATGCTTTTGGTATGAATTTTGGTTTTAAATTCTCTTTATATTTGGGCGCATTTAACTTTGAATGATGAGACATATTTACTCATTCTTGACTGAAGGCTATGACGAATTAGATTACGCAAAAGCCTCTAAGCACTTAAAGTGAGTCTGAGGCCAATAAAAAAATTTACTAGTTAGTATGATCGTAGAAGAGTTTATTAAGCCCTCCTTCCCATTCCCCTGTTGAAGTGAAAGCCCTCAGATAAGCGTATTAACAACCTAAAAGTCATTGTTTCCCAGAGGACGTAAGCGGGCCTCACTAGCAATTAGGCCACTTATATTGCGTCATGCGACACAATAGGCACATAATTAATCGCACAGAAACAGCCACAGCAAAACCTTGTAGCCATACACTGTCCATTTGGGGGCACTCTCCGCTGACTTTACTTGTGTGCGCCTGGTAGGTATTCCAATGGAAATAAATTATTTAATGTTTATAGCAGACGAGATTTAGAACTATGGGACACGACGTTTAGAATACAATTTTGGAAACAATAAGGCACAAAAAAATTATGAACATATAAGCAAATAGCCATCTCTCAGCGTAAATTAGACATTTTCGCATTTTGAACTAGGGTTGAGAGACACTTTAAATTTGTAAACGCTGTGGAACTAAGGCTTTTAAATTGGCACATCGGGCGCCTTGAGTTAAATATGTTTCTCGGCCAGCGCCTTACGCAGCTCTTGAGCTGGTAAAGCGCTATATAAAAACCATTAAATAAATAAGATTAAACAAACTAAGCCAGCCAGTCTGGGTCAACTTTCTAATCGGTCCGAGGCGCAGAACAGTCACTCGGCGACATTTACTGTGGATGAAGTCAAACAAGCAGAAGGTATAATACGTAGTAATAGTTGTTGATGGTCTACCTTGGCATCGTCGTGTATTTGTTTGCTCTACTGACCAGATGACCAGCTATTCTGATGTTTATCATTCGTTTGTTATTGTTTTCTTTGCCCAGCTTTGACCTTCTGACTTCCTCAGCGGTCTGATGGACGGAGCTGTCGCAGGTCAACACGTTTTTTCCTTCGTTTGTACGACGCGTTTTGTCCCAGGTTTAGTCTAAGACTTTTTGTTGTGTCAATCTATGCATCGTAGTGCTGAAGCTTTTTAAACCCCTCTTTTTCTGTCTCTCTGTTTCTGTCTCTCCATGTTCATTTCTGTCTCTGTCTGTTTTTCTTTGTTTGTTTTTGTCTCTCTGTCTCTATTCGTCTCTCTGTCCCTGTCTCTCTGACTTTCTCTGCGTCTCTGTTTGTCTTTCTGTCTGTCCCCCTCTCTCTCTCTCTCTCAAAAATGGGCTACCGTTAAGTACTGATGTGATCACAGCGAAAGTCAATGCAACACTGTAACTTCCCTTATAATTTACTGTGAGCTCATGAGGTAAATATTGAGTGTACAGGTGATAGTATAGCCCTTAATAGATGGACGCTATCTCGGGGATCTTTCATTTTTCTTTTACTCGCGTAGCAGCTCTCAGTACCGTAGTCGTTCTTGCAGTTTTATTGATTTATTGGCATTATCCAAGGTTGACCTTAATTCTCTCTATCACTCTCTCTCCCTCTTATTATTATTATTATTATTATTATTATTATTATTATTATTATTATTATTATTATTATTATTATTATTATTATTATTTACTTCATGAAATAGGTTGTTTGTGTTAGATTAAAATGTTTATTGTTATAACATTATTATTCTAATTCATCAGTTTTGTTACAAGGGCAGAATGTGAAAAAGTGCACCCAGCGCTGACTCTTTTATCCTTGGAAAATAAAAGTCTTATCTTGTCTTATTTTGTTGATCTCTTTCTCTGCGTTTAATTGTTTACTGATGTTGAATTGTATATTTTACTAGATGATCGTATTGCGCATGGACTGGCTGTCGCGATTGTTTGGAGTTTCAAAACCGGCTTGCAGCCCTTGCCCGATCTGACACTTTGTCTTCGTTACCCATCTCGCAAAACGTTTCAGACAAAGCAGGATTCATTGCACAGAGAACCGGCGCTTTGTTGGTGTTCGTCAGCGCGAAAATGGTTAATCCATGCTGGCAACAAAACAACCCACAGGGCCCAAGAACTGCGTCGAAGGAAACAAAACCCAAACATTCGCACAGACCTGTTTGTTTATTAAAGTCTCCCTCAAAAAAAAAAAATCCCACTAGGTTGCCTTTGTATTTTAGCGTGAAGCGTGACTTACTTCTGATGTATCGTCTTTTTTTGACACGTTGATTTGAGCTTTGGCGGTCATTTGTAAAAACCTTCAGTTAGTTACATTCTGTGCTTATATAACTCACATATTCACACTGAAGCAGTTGTTCCTGTCTCATTAAATTCCCCCTGACGCTCTTTGAAGTTATTAAAGGTTTACTTTAATTTATCGAGAGCACTTTAAAGGTATCCGGTTAACGGATTTTTAAAAAAAACAAAAAACACTTCTGTGTAAACTTGAATCTAAATTCGTCCGACCATCCTTTAGATCAATTTCGTGCCCAGCCAGCATATGTCATATTAAAGTTAATTTTCTGTCAGGGGATCGCTTGGAAGCACTTAATTTTTTCTTTTTATTAAAATAGTTTTGTTCTTTTATCCATTAGATTATGATTCTCTGTCGTTTAAATCGTTATTTTGCGACTTTAAATTTGTAGTTTTGTTATGTTCTCTATTAAGGTGCAATTTTTACCACTCTCCAGTCCTTAAAGGTTGTAGGGATATATATATATATATATATATATATATATATATATATATATATATATATATATATATATATATATATATATATATATATATATATATATATATATATATATATATATATATATATATATAAAATGTCCGTTATAAGTGAATGCGATAAGTCAAACATTTTAAGCTCTCAGCACTCTGAGTATTTGACATTGCTGAGGCATACGCATCAAACCTTCTTCAGTTTTCAAGGCATCAGTTGACGGAACCGGACAGGTTTAATCTAGCATGTGCGCTTCAAAAATTCTACAACAGAGTCTAACTAACGTTAACGTTTTCAAACTTTTACACTAGACACTATGACCACAGAAGAGATACTTTACATTAGTGAGATGAAAGCTCTCCTATAAGCGTATAAACAACTTCAAAAGTCATCGGGGTCCTAGATAACGTCACGGCGCGTGTCTAGCAAAGGGGTCCCTGATATTAGAGTCATTAAGCCTCACTTGATACCACAGGCTCTCTTCTGGCTAATTCATAACAACTTCTTGAAGATTGTCCGGTCACGCTGCTTTTATCTGTGTGCGCCTGTAGACGTAAGCTATTAGGAGGTAACTCATCCACCTACGTATTGCTTATAGAAAAAGAACTTTAGAACGCTCAGACTTCAAATTTCTCAATTATCGGAACAAAAAAGTACGATAGAATAGACCTACGCACCTAATCATTTCTTAGCGAGAAACAGAGATTTTATATTGTTGTTTCGTGTTTCGATTTAGTTTAATTCAATTCAATTCAACAAATCTAAACATTGCTCGTATAAATAAAAGACATTTAGATTAGAAAAAAACACACCACACATAAGATATAAAATGTAAAAGTGCACGCCCACGTGACCCACTTCAAATCTAAAGTACTCGCATCTCCCCTGACACACACATTTAATTTTACATTATAAAACTAACATTATTTAACGCAAAAGTGCAACACACACACACCCATATATATATATATTACAGTATCAGAATTAGAAAACTTTATTGTCATACTCCGATAACAATGGAGTTCACATAACTGCGAAAATATAATTAAAAATGATGCATTAAGAAAGGAATAACTGTAAGTAAATAAACAAGAAAATGGATTATGCAACATCAGAATTTAACGCAATACGGTACAAGCGGGACTTAAAAATAATACATTTGATTCTATTAATAATTACTTTCGTTTATACTATTAAAAATACTGCTACTAATACATCACTCTTCCTAAAAAAGGTAACCTTCAGGAGTGTGAAAATTACCGCACCATCAGCCTCATCAGCCATCCCAGCAAGGTCCTCCTGAAAATAATACTCAACAGGTTGAAACCACAAGCTGAACAAATCATAGCTGAAGAACAAGCAGGATTCATGGCAGGGCGAAGTACCACTGAACAGATTTTCAACCTCAGAATAATCTGTGAGAAATACCTACAGCACCAACAACATCTATATCATGTGTTCATAGACTTCAAGAAGGCATTTGACCGAGTCTGGCATGCAGCTCTATGGGCAACCATGAAAGTGTACAACATCAGCCCTAAAATCATAGAAGTCATCAAAAGCCTGTATGACAAGGCTACCAGTGCAGTCCTCCATAACAGCGTCATCGGGAACTGGTTCAGAACAACAATCGGTGTGCGTCAAGGATGCCTACTCTCTCCAACACTCTTCAACATCTTCCTAGAGCGCATCATGTCAGATGCTCTTGCAGATCACGAAGGCACAGTCAGCATAGGGGGCAGAGCAATCTCCAATCTTCGTTTTGCGGATGATATTGATGGATTGGCTGGAGAGGAACAAGAACTTGAACAGCTTGTACAGAAGCTTGACACCACCTCCAGAGCTTATGGAATGGAAATAAGTGCAGAGAAGACCAAAATGATGACCAACAACACCAATGGCATCAACACGGACATCAAAGTACAAGGCCAATCCCTCAACACAGTGCACAGCTTCAAATATTTAGGAGCCATTGTGTCAGACAATGGGTCTCGACAGGAAGTCCTCTCCAGGATCGCACAAACAACTGCTGCCCTGACAAGGTTGAAGCCCATTTGGAAAGACAGAACCATCAGTCTACATTCCAAAGTAAGACTGCTGCGATCTCTGGTCATCTCCATCTTCCTATATGCTTGTGAAGCATGGACCCTCACAGCAGATCTCCAACGAAGAATACAAAGCATGGAGATGAGGTGCTACAGAAGACTTCTGTGCATTTCCTATACCCAACACATCACCAACGTCGAAGTCCGACAGACCATCACACAAGCCATTGGACAACACGATGACCTGCTCACAGTGGTGAAGAAACGGAAACTCCGATGGTATGGCCACGTCACCAGATCATCAGGCCTTGCAAAGACCATTCTGCAAGGCACAGTGCAAGGAGGTAGAAGAAGGGGGAGACCGAAAAAGAGGTGGGAGGACAACATTCGAGAATGGACTGGTTTGACACTGAGCGAAGCCATGAGGGCTGCTGAGGACAGAGAAAGATGGAGTATGCTGGTTAAGCGATCATCTGTGGTGCCCCTACGACCTTCGGGTTATGGGACAGGATAGGATAGGATAGGATAGGCTACTAATACAATAGTAACCAAAGAACGAGATTAGGCAGTGACAACGTTTTAATTGATAACTTCAGATCGGAGTTTAATGACCTGATTCTGATTCAGATATATATTACAGTAAACAAATTTGTGTATAAACAAAAGTACATATAAAGAGACACTTTAAGAAATTAAAATCAACAGCATATCAAAACGTCAAAGTCACAAAAGGAACGCATTGAATGTATACGCTAAGGACGAAAGAAGAGGAGGATGAGGATGAGGATGACCAAGGACGAGGAAGGGGCTGACTTAGAACGAGAAGGATGAGGACGAAGAAGAAGAGAAGAAGGTGGAGAAGGAAGAGAAGAAAAATATTGTTAGTATGAAGACAAAAGAGATGGTGAAGGAAGAGGAAGCTCAAGAGTGGAAAATTCAAGGGGAATGAAGAGAAGAATGAAGAAGCAGAGCACGCTAGAGATGTATTGGTTGTATTGGTTGTAGTTCAGGGACGATGCTGCTGCTGCTGCTGCTGCTGCTGAAGAAGAAGAAGAAGAAGGGAGAAAATTTAAAAGAGTAAATGGATGAGAGTCGAAAACAATTTTCGTTGCACCCTTGAATGCTTCATTTGAGTTGACTGCTACAGCACCGAATGCGTGAATGAAGAATTCAATTTAGCTTAAGCTGTGATTTGTTTTATTTCTTCTCTCTTCTTTATTTCTGTATTTCTGTTTATTTCTCCTTTCCCTCTTTTTCTTTATTGATAAGGTTTTTCCGACATTGTTTCTTTTGTCTTGTGTTAGCTTTCTTATTGTTTTGTATTTTAGCTTCGGTTTTTTGCTGTCTTCTTCTTCTTCTTCTTCTTCTTCTTCTTCTTCTTCTTCTTCTTCTTCTTCTTCTTCTTCTTCTCTGCCATTTTCCCCTTCTTTTTCAATCATAAATAGCTTCACACCTTAGGTGTCCTTTCCACACTCTCTCCATTTAATTTATTTTTATTTTCAGTATATTGAAATACTTTGGAATAGTTCAGAATCAGAACTAACCAAGAGTCGCGGCAGTCGGTCGGTCGGACCATTGCACGCAATTCTCAAGAACCATGCACTGAAGGGATTTTGACCAAACTTCACATGAGCATTACCTACCTGGAATTAATAAATTTAATTTGTTTACTAAAAGGACTAAAAGGATTAATGGCCAGTGCCTTCACATTTTGCTTTATGGCAAAGGTCAATCTCGCGATTTTACATTTTCTGCTAAACACGTTTCGCTCCATATCTCAATAAACGGCTTAACTGAGTTTGATACTTCTTACAATATAGGTACATCAACTAATGGCCAATCATTCTGTGGCTGTCCGTCTTTCGATCGGTCCTATTTTTCACATTTATTTTGAAAACATTTTATTTGCCTTATTTAAAAAAATGATTTTAATAATTTTCAACTATTCTAATACTGTAAACACCAGTCAGACTTTTGTGTCCTTGATCTTTGCTCTTTCTCAAAGGTTAAGGTCGGCCAGTTCAGAAATTGTATGAACCGATTTTGATACTGTTTGCTAGCAGATACTTCAAACACGCTTGGTCTCCACAAAAAATCCAAACGATGGACCTGGCACAGTCCCAACGGGGAGCATCAAAACCAGAATGACTACATCGTGGTCACAAAACGCTTCAGATCAAGCGTTAACATTGGCAGGACACGAACTTTTCCAGGAGCAGACAGCGGAAGTGAACACGATATAGTGATGATATATTTCCGGCTCCATTTGAAGAGAGTAAACATAGCAAACTGCACCAGACTGAAGTCCGATCTGGACAAACTTCAAGACCCAGAGATTGCAGAAATATTCCAAGCCAAAATTGGAGGGGAAATTGCACCCCTGCTCTATTTGGAAGTCTGGCATATGTCTTATAGAAGAAGAAGAAGTCTTGCTCTGACCTTTACAACCACACACCAAACGGAGACCCATCAGTTATAGCATGTCTTCAGAACAGAGAAGAGGAAAAAAAAATCCTCCCAATTCTCCGAGAAGAAGTTGAGACAGCACTGCAATCGTTGAAGACGGGAAAGTCAGCGGGAGTGGACAACTTATCAGCAAAATTGCTTCAAGCAGGAGGAGAAGCGATGAATGACACCCTCACCATTATCTGTAACAAGATCTTGTAGAGTGGGGAGTGGCTTACACCATGGACCCAGTCGCTTGTCATCACTCTTCCCCAAATTGCTAACCTTCAGGAGTGTGAAAATTACCGCACCATCAGCCTCATCAGCCATCCCAGCAAGGTCCTCCTGAAAATAATATCTCAGCAGATTGAAACACCAAGCTTAACAAATCATAGCTGAATAACAAGCAGAATTAAGGGCAGGGCGAAGTACCACTGAACATCAGAATAGTATGCGAGAAATACCTACAGCACCAACATCATCTTTATCATGTGTTTGTAGGCTTCAAGAAAGCGTTTGAACGAGTCTGGTATGCAGCTCAGTGGGCAACCATGAAAGTGTACAACATCAGCCCTAACATTATTGAAGTCATCAAAAGCCTGTATGACAAGGATACCAGTCCAGTGCAGTCCTCCAAAACAGCGCCATCGGGAACTGGTTCAGAACAACAATCAGCGTGCATAAAGGATGCCTACTCTCTCCAACACTCTTCAACATCTTCCTAGAGCGCATCATGTCAGATGCCCTTGCAGATCACGAAGGCAAGGTCAGCATAGGAGGTAGAGTAATCTCTAGCCTCAGTTTTGCGGATGACCCTGATGGATTGGCTGGAGAGGAACAATAAGTTGAACAACTGGTACAGAAGTTTGACACCACCTCCATAGCCTTTGGAATGGAAATATGTGCAGAGAAGACCAAAATGATGACCAACAACACCAATGGCTCACATCAAATTCCAAGGCCAATCCCTCAACACAGTGCATCCTATCCTATCCTATCCCGTAACTCGGAGGTCGTAGGGGCACCACAGATGATCGTTTAACCAGCGTACTCCATCTTTCCTCGTCCCCAGCAACCCTGATGGTTTCACTCAATGTCAAACCAGTCCATTCTCGAACGTTGTCCCCCCCATCTCCCCCTCGGTCTCTTTCTTTCTCCACCTCCCTGCACCGTGCCCCGCAGGAGGGCTCCCGCAAGACCCGATGATCTGGTGACGTGGCCACACCATCGGAGCCTCCGTTCCATCACCACCGCGAGCAGGCCATCGCGTTGTCCAACGGCCCGTGCGATCGTATGTCGGACTTCGTCGTTGAAGATGTGCCGGGCATAGGAAATGCCCAGAAGTCCTCTGAAGCACTCCATCTCCATGCCCCGCATTCCTCGTTGCAGATCCGCCGCGAGCGTCCATGCCTCGCAAGCGCACATGAAGACGGAGATGACAAGAGAGCGCAGCAGTCTGATCTTGGAATGTAGGCCGATGGTCCCGTCCACACAGTGCATAGCTTCAAATATTTAGGAGCCATTGTATCAGGCAATGGGTCCCGACAGGAAGTCCTCTCCAGGATCACACAAAAGAACTGCTGCCCTGACAAGGTTGAAGCCCATTTGAAAAGACAGGACCATCAGTCTACACTCCAAGGTAAGGCTGCTGCGCTCCCTTGTCATCTCCATCTTCCTCTACGCTGGCGAATCATAGACCCTCACAGCAGACCTACAAAGAAGAATACAAAGCATGGAAATGAGATGCTACAGAAAACTTCTTGGCATTTCCTATACCCAGCACATCACCAACGACGAAGTCAGACAGACCATCACACAAGCAATTGAACAACACGATGACCTGCTCATAGTGGTGAAGAAACGGAAACTCCGATGGTATGGACCCATCACAAGAGCATTACGCCTTTGCAAAGACCATCCTTCAAGGCACGGTGCAAGGAGGCAGAAGAAGGCGACAGAAAAAGAGGTGGGAGGACAACATTCGAGAATGAACTGGCTTGACACTGAACAAAGCCATGAGGGTTGCTGAGGACAAAAAAAGATGGAACACGCTGGTTAAACGATCATCTGTGGTGCCCCAACGACTTTCGAGTTACGGGATAGGATAGTATAGTTCAAATAATGGCCCATCATTCCTCGCTTTTATTTTGCTTCTTTAGGATAAAGCCGAGTCACACAACATCGCCATGAAAATTAACATACTACTACTACTACTACTACTACTACTACTACTACTACTACTACTACTACTACTACTACTACTACTACTACTACTACCAATGTCTCCAAGTTCTTTTATAACACTAGTTTAGTGAAATGTATCTGTTTTAGTTGAGTCCAGTCCTTTTTAATGTTGTGATTCATGTCCTTTCATTGTATTTTACTGTCTTAAGAAATGTTTACAATCTTATGTTTTGTTTTTAAGGTGTATAAATTTTTTTTTTAAATAGTTGTTTTGCTTTGTTAAATGATGTGATAATGAATGTTTTTATTGTGGACATGTACTTTGGCCAGGCGCTCATGCGTCTGTGTTTGTGTGTGTGTGTGTGTGTGTGTGTGTGTGTGTGTGTGTGTGTGTCTACTGTTAATTAATGTACATACTCCTGGTTTAGCAGTTTTTTACTAGGCATATTTAATTTTGTTTTAATATTATTGCTTTTTAGTGCATTGTAAAGCGTGGCGAGCCCATGTCTGTTGGGGTACCACGCTAAATAAATCAACTGTATTACTACTACTACTACTAAATAATAATAATAATAACGGATTTTTATATAGCGGGTACTCCAGCCTATGACCAGACTCACCACGCTTTACATAGTCATAACATATAAATACGTGCACTCGATGAAACATTACTTTTGCTACAATACACCAAAAGACGGGACAGTAAAGGTACAGACTATTTACAATTATGTACATAAATTAAAAAAAGACAAAGATATACTATTTACAACTATGTACACAAATGACAAAAAAGACAGAAAATAGAATAGCAAAAACCTATTTACAGCTATTTATATGCCCGGTTAGGCCCAGGAAGGAAAACAGTTAAATATTTACTACTACTACTACTACTACTACTACTACTACTACTACTACTACTACTACTACTACTACTACTACTACTACTACTATATTTTTTAAAGCACAATTCCAAACTAAAAAGTCTGCTCAAATTGGCGCTCACACGCATACTCTCACACAGGCACTCGCAAAATAAAACAATGTACAATAAAATATAACATCGAGCAATAAAAAAAAAAAAAGAAAGCAACTAAAACAAAAGTACTAAACTACTCTGCAAACACACACAAACACACACAAAATTATTGTAAGCAGCCAATACAGTAAGATAAAATTCGTACATATACACATGTGGAATACAATTAAACAAATGTTAAAAGTTCTAAAAGATATAAGAAAAGTTAGCACACAACCAAACATGGCTTAATACAATACAATACAAAATAAGTACAATAAAACACACCAACAGAACTTAAACCTGACCTATTAGGCCTATAACTCAAGCCTGTTAGGCGACTGATCACAAAATTGCAGGACTTTGGGTCCAGTGACCGACAGACTCAACTAAGTCCTAAACATTTTTAAAAGTGATGATTTTCAGCTATCTGTGTGAGTATTAATAAATACATTTGAATGACTGCCTTCTTGTGTTTTTTTCTCTTTGTTTTGTTTTAATCGGATATAATCTTGCATTTGTTAAAAGTTTTGATGAGTTCTATTTTTAAGTTTTCATCCTCTGTTACTGACTGTTGATTAAACATTAATAGGATTATTTCGAAATGCAGATCAGTCGTCAGATTTAACTTTATTCTCTCTTTCTCCCTCCCTCTCTCCCCCCCTCTCTCTCTCAGCCCCTCTTTCTCGCTGTCCCCCTAACCCTGGCTGCGCTGATTTGTCCTTGATCGACAGGATGTTTCCAAATTTGAAAATAGCTATATAGCTGATCAAGTTTAAAATACTGCGAAAAAAAGAGATCAGATCATATTTTCTCTTTAAAGTTACTAGGTTTCAAGGATTGTTTTTGGTCGTGTTTATTTGGTCGTGAGAATGAAGTGATATGTGAATTTTCATTGTTGTCATATTAACAGATGGCTTATTAGACTACATGTGTTCAAACCGACTACCGAACTTTGCTTTTCACCCACCCTCCTCTCTTCACCTAGTAAGTAGACAAAAATCTGTTTATAAATGCGACCAGGAAGACGACCGAGGTGTTCTATCTTTGGCTCGTTTGCTGCGCAGCTATTTTTAGTAGCAGCCTTGATGCTATTGCTAGTCATTTAATTAAATTAATGCGTTGATTTGTATCAAAATGATGCTGTTGAAAAATACAATTTGTTGGGTGTTGTTTAAACTTCTATTCTCCAGTGTGGCTACTTTCAGTGTGAATTTAAAAAGGTTGTATGACGGCCCTTGAATGTGTGAAATCTAGTAAATTTAATATGACATCAATCCGTTTGCTGTTTGACTAATAAGGATATTTGCCCGAATGAGATTTTCTCTAAATAACTTTGGATCTGTTTGCATGAGAACATGCAATGCATCTAATCTAATAGAGATTTATTTTAATCTTTGCAATTATTTCGGCAGTGGTCAATAGTTGTTGTCCAGCAACGAAGGGATGCTAGAACTATTAGACCGAAGACGATCTTTTACACAGAAAAAAATTAGACGGTTTTGGCAAATATGGCCTCACTGCAAAACTAGTCACTCGCTCTGCTCTCTTCTCGAGCAGTTTTCTGTATTCTATCATTTTCGTGATTTACCGTATCCCTCACCAAGTTGGCGCCTAGGCGGGCGATTATTATATCCTGTTTTCGGCCAGTGCCTTGAGCATCTCTTCGAGCGGGTGATTGCGCTAGACATAGTAACAGTCATGTCATGTAATTTTAAAGCCGCCGGTACACGTGTACAACACAATCACACAATGACACATGAGTATTACTAGGATGCCATGATTCAAAATGTTTTTGGTGCGATTTGACTTGTGCATTCCTGTTTCTAAACAAACCGTACATTTAAATAAAATAAAAAAAAATTCAGTTAGTGAGTAAGTGTATAGTGATCTTGTTCATTTCGTCCTCATAGTAAAGCGACCTTGCCGTCAATTAATAAACAGCCCAGCGAGAGCAGCGCCCTCTAGCAAGCCTTCCGCTTCAATGTGTTCGTATTTCTGGGTCAGTTCGCCAAGAAAATTGCGTTGCGGTGGGCGTGCATCATAGAAACGTGTGGATTGAATTCACGCAAACACTTCCTTGTGCAGTTTATTAAAAGTTCTCAAAATTGAAAAATCCATCCAAGGTAATCGGGTAGATTGATTTGCGCATCGTTCTGCGCATTTATGATAATAGCCAAGTGTTCGTCATGTCGCAGTTATTATTGTCCAAAAGATTTTTCCATCGAACCTAAATCTGAAGAAATTACAGTGAAATCTTTTTGAACGCACCAAACTAGTGTACAAAACATTTTTTTCGAGAGGTATTTATCAGTATTTGTGTAAACGTCAACACGTAAAAATTGCGATTTTGACATGCCAAAATCGGAGTTCATGATTGTTGATAGGCCTATGTGCACATGTGAAGCAGCCGTGAACCGATCGCTGACTTTCAGACCTAAATTCTCCGCCCAGACAAATGCATTGCATGAAATCTTCTTCACAACCTTATTCAGCAAAGCATACATTCTGACGTCATGTTGATGATCAAATTACTTCAGCTTCTCCAGTTGTGATGGTAAATGCGCCAAAACCGAAAATTGTAATTCTCACATAATAATTACAATTTTCACTTTAAAATTACGATTTGTACATGTTCATGCTTAAATCTGGCTAAGGCGGCTTACTAGCGCCAAAACTTTCCTTTTACAGGTAATAATAATAATTATGTAATGGTAATTAACACGTGTTCAGGGTAATTTACTTATATGACGGCCTACAAGCACCAAAACCCGATAATTACAAATATTAAGGGATAATTACAAATATTAACGACATATTTAAATTTAACACGTAAAAATTGTAATTATCAAGGGCGCATTTTCAGACGGATTGCTAGAGCCAAAACTGAAAATTAAACATGATCACGCGAAGATATTTGTAATTTTTCAATTATAATTGTAATTATTCATTGATAATTGTAATTCAACTCAGCTGTGACAGATGTCGCCACTGAGATCCTTGGCAAGCACCGACCAAAGAAGAAGCTGTGGATCACACCTGAACTTTTGGAGCTGTGTGATAAACGAAGAGAGATGAAAAAGAAAAAGAACACCTCACAGGGAGCTGATGTCTACCGAAAAATCAACAATGACATCCGAAAAGGCATGCTCACAGCAAAGGAGAACTGGATAGAAGATCAATGCCAGGAAATAGAGAACAGTCTGAACAAGAACAACAGCAAGAAGGCCTACCAGACTGTGAAGCGGCTGACAAGTGTCAAACAGCCCAAAGTCTCCACTATCCAAAGCAAGTCTGGCATATGCCTTACAGAAGAACAAGAAGTCTTGGACAGATGGACAGAGTACTGCTCTGACCTTTACAACCATACACCAAATGGAGACCCATCAGTTCTAGCATGTCCCGAGAACAGAGAAGAAGAAGAAATCCTCCCAATTCTCCGGGAAGAAGTTGAGGCAGCAGTGCAAGCGCTAAAGAAAGGGAAGTCAGCGGGAGTGGACAACATACCCGCGGAACTGCTACAAGCAGGAGGAGAAGCGATGATTGATGCCCTCACCATTATCTGTAACAAGATCTGGCAGAGTGGGGAGTGGCCTATACCATGGACCCAGTCGCTTGTCATCACTCTTCCCAAAAAAGGTAACCTTCAGGAGTGTGAAAATTACCGGACCATCAGCCTCATCAGCCATCCCAGCAAGGTCCTCCTGAAAATAATACTCAACAGGTTGAAACCCCAAGCTGAACAAATCATAGCTGAAGAACAAGCAGGATTCAGGGCAGGGCGAAGTACCACTGAGCAGATTTTCAACCTCAGAATAATCTGTGAGAAATACCTACAGCACCAACAACATCTATATCATGTGTTCATAGACTTCAAGAAGGCGTTTGACCGAGTCTGGCATGCAGCTCTATGGGCAACAATGAAAGTGTACAACATCAGCCCTAAAATTATTGAAGTCATCAAAAGCCTGTATGACAAGGCTACCAGTGCAGTCCTCCACAACAGAGCCATCGGGAATTGGTTCAGAACAACAATAGGTGTGCGTCAAGGATGCCTACTCTCTCCAACACTCTTCAACATCTTCCTAGAGCGCATCATGTCGGATGCTCTTGCAGACCATGAAGGCACAGTCAGCATAGGGGGTAGAGCAATCTCCAATCTTCGTTTTGCAGATGACATTGATGGATTGGCTGGAGAGGAACAAGAACTTGAACAGCTGGTACAGAGGCTTGACACCACCTCCAAAGCCTATGGAATGGAAATAAGTGCAGAGAAGACCAAAATGATGACCAACAACACCAATGGCATCAATACGGACATCAAAGTCCAAGGCCAATCCCTCGACACAGTGCATAGCTTCAAATATTTAGGAGCCATTGTATCAGACAATGGGTCCCGACAGGAAGTCCTCTCCAGGATCGCACAAACAACTGCTGCCCTGACAAGGTTGAAGCCCATTTGGAAAGACAGGACCATCAGTCTACATTCCAAAGTAAGACTGCTGCGCTCCCTTGTCATCTCCATCTTCCTATATGCTTGCGAAGCATGGACCCTCACAGCAGATCTCCAACGAAGAATACAAAGCATGGAGATGAGGTGCTACAGAAGACTTCTGGGCATTTCCTATACCCAACACATCACCAACGACGAAGTCCGACAGACCATCACACAAGCCATTGGACAACACGATGACCTGCTAACAGTGGTGAAGAAACGGAAACTTCGGTGGTATGGCCATGTCACCAGATCATCAGGCCTTGCAAAGACTATTCTGCAAGGCACAGTGCAAGGAGGTAGAAGAAGAGGGAGACCGAAAAAGAGGTGGGAGGACAACATTCGAGAATGGACTGGTTTGACACTGAGCGAAGCCATCAGGGCTGCTGAGGACAGAGAAAGATGGAGTATGCTGGTTAAACGATCATCTGTGGTGCCCCTACGACCTTCGGGTTACGGGACAGGATAGGATAGGATAGGAATTGTAATTATCCTATATGCTTGCGAAACATGGACCCTCACAGCAGATCTACAACAAAGAATACAAAGCATGGAGATGAGATGCTACAGAAGACTTCTGGGCATTTCCTATACCCAACACATCACCAACGACGAAGTCCGAAAGACCATCACACAAGCCATTGGACAACACGATGACCTGCTCACAGTGGTGAAGAAACGGAAACTCCGATGGTATGGCCACGTCACTAGATCATCAGGTATTGCAAAGACCATCCTGCAAGGCACAGTGCAAGGAGGTAGAAGAAGAAGGAGACCAAAAAAGAGGTGGGAGGAAAACATTCGAGAATGGACTGGTTTGACACTGAGCGAAACAATCAAGGTTGCTGAGGACAGGGAAAGATGGAGTATGTTGGTTAAACGATCATCTGTGGTGCCCCTACGACCTCCGAGTTACGGGATAGGATAGGATAAGACAGGAATTGTAATTATCCCTTGATAATTTTAAGTATCCCATGATATGTGTAATTATCTCAAAATGGCGGACGCTGCGATAGTGCGGGAAGCTTCGTGTTATGTTCAGTACTTATAGAGTTGTTTGAGTCACCAAAAATTGTCAAAATGATTTTAAAAAAGTGTCAAATATGGTTAAGAAGTTGGAATTGTCTGCGGTCTCTGTGAGGTGAGAAATATTGATTTCATTTTACAACTCAGCCGGTTGTGAACCGGTCGCTCCTTATGCTATGTCACGCCATTTTTTCAGACTGTGAACTGTGACCGAAGCTAGTTATCCGTCGATTTGTGTTTCATATGTCTTGCAGCTTGTTCAGTGTGTTACAGTGTTTTGTTCCTTTGCTGTTCATATCTGTGTATTATACAGGTGAGGTGAATTTATGCGCCGTATGCTTATTGCAAAAATAAATATGAACAATAAATATATAAAATAAAAAGATAAACAATTTTAAAAAATACACACACTCATTGCTACTTCAGTACTGCTGAGAGGCGTGCTCTTGTAATTCTTCGTCGCTGTTGTGACTGCAAAAATTAAACTTTTAATGTCTTGTTGTATGCTCTCTCTATAATAGAATACAAGTACCTTGGCACCATCATTGACGAGAAGCTGAACTTCTCTTCTAACGTCAATGGTATTCACAAAAATTGCCAATCTAGAATTTATTGCCTCCAGAAACTCCGACGCTTGCATGTTCAAAACCGTATCCTCCAAACCTTTTATGATTCGTTCATCTCTTCCATTCTCACTTTCTCATTTGTATGTTGGTATGGAAGGTTGTCTTTTGACAGTAGGAATGTGTTGGACAGAGTGGTGAGAGTGTGTGGGAAGGTTGTGGGAGTGCAACAAATGAGTATGATAGCGATGTATGAAAGGCGAGTGGCAAGAAAGGCCCGTCGCATACTTCAAGACAGCAGTCACGTGCTCGCGCACCACTTCAATCTCCTGCCCTCGGGTAGGCGCTACAGGACCCCAAAATTCAAAACTGTACGCACTAAAAATAGTTTTATACCCACCGCAATCTCTTTATTAAATGATTGAGAATTTGAACGTATGATGCTTTTATTATGACAGTGTGCGTGGCATGAGTTATATAATTAATGTCCAATCCGCATGAGATAGTGAGTATGTGCCCCTGTGATCTTACATTTCCGTTTAGTGTAGGCCTATGTGCTTAGCGATTTTTATATTCTTTTATGAACATATTTATCTAAAAGTCTTACGTTGTTGTATATTGATGCGATTATTGCTTGCCAACAGTGATTGTTATGTTGCAATACCTTCTATCATGATTATGACTCGGAACGTAAATCATGTGATAGGTAAATTTGTTTTCCCCATGTAACTTCTTATGATTACAGTTTTAAATGGTTAATTCAGTAATGTCTTCTTGATATACTTTTATCCTGTTTTACTGTTTACTGTTTATTGTTGTTATACTGTCCTTTATCGTCTTGTAACATTTATATCTGGCACCGCGTGTGAATTTCTCTTTGATTGAGATAATAAAGTGATCGTATTCGTATTCGTATTCGTTTAAGTTTTTGTTGATCTTCAAGTGCTTTTTGTGTGTGCTTTTTTTTTGATTGATTGATTGTTGCTTTAGGTCCAGCGGACTCTTCCGAGCCAAATCAGGACCGGACAACCCCCGATCCGCATAAAAGATCTGCTGAAACAACCCTAGTGGGAAAATTGAATGCCCTCCACCGGCCAGTCACTTTACAATAAAGACATCCCACGCAGGGGACGGCTGAGGCTTTACCCGAACTACTCGAACCCCCGGTTACAAAAACAAAATAGAACACAAACATCATTATAAATTATCTTTGCTTACACGACTGATAAACTGTTCTGAAACATATCGCAGAAGTGCAACAAAAATGGTAGTGGCACTGTCAGCACCCATCTATGTCTGCCAATTCGATATATAATGTCGGGGTGAGGAAGACAGTAGGGAAAATGAAACTTCTATCACCTTCGCAGGTGCAGGAGTCAGAAAAGAAGCAATGTGTGAATGATTCATCTGTGTCAGTTTCAAGTGAATATGACAATACCATCTTTTATTCACAGGACGATAGCACGAATCTTTAGTGTTTGCATAGTTCTCTAATTGACTACCCTAATTCTCCTGTCCCCAAAACTAAAAACCATACCTCAGGTCCTGTATCAAATGCTGATGCAGTCGTAGACAGCATATCCAGCACCAGCGCACCTGCCTTGACCCAGCCATAGCCACTGTCTAGCACCGTGCGGGAGGCTCTGAGATCTGAACTACGAGCTGTGCTCCTTGACCCTATGGAAATTGTTTTCTTCCCGTTACTATTTTTTTCTTCTTTCAAATTTTCACGTTCTCTTTTTCTTTCTTTCTCTTATACATTTCTTCCTTTCTAATTCCTTTCATTCTTTTGTTCCTTTTCCTTTATTTTTACTCTGAATTTCAGTTTCGAACATTGGCCATATCGTCTTACTGTCATCGGACAGTATATAAACCAAGGAACAATTTCATACAATCTCAGTTTTGTCTTAAGAAGCTTGTGCGTTCTGTAGTGATTAGATAGGTTTATATGTGAACTATTGTCAATATATAGTTTACAAGACGTAACAAAGTTAAATCAATCATCGCTGCAAGGCGTGCAAACTATTAAAACATTTGCGCCGATGGTCCCAATATCACAAGTACAAGACAAATACCTTTCTTCTTCGTATAGAATTTTCAAAAAGATGAAAACGGTGCTAGTGCGCAACAAAGAAAAGAAGGAGGAGGAGAAAAAGAAGAAGACGAAAATGATGATGAAGATGACGAAGATGAAAAAAAGACCTTGTCTGCAGCAAAAGATATATACATATATATTTTAAAAAATGAAAAGGTGATGAGATGAAAATGAACCAGAACAAGAATAAAACTAATAACAGTGAGAACACACTTGATTACATAAAAATTCACGTAGGAGTTTGAGCTGGTCAAATTGTTAAAAGATGTTCCCTTGTTGTTGTTGTTGTTGTTGTTGTTGTTATTGTTGTTGTTGTTGGTGTTGGTGGTGGTGGTGGTGGTGATGGTGGTCTAAGATCACCATGTGTACAGATCTTAAATGAAATAAATGAAAAGAAGAAAAAGAAAAGTGGTTGACTACAACAAGAAGAAAAAGAGGAGAAAAAATGTGTTGTCTAAGGCAAGAAGAAGATAGAAACAAGTGGTTGTTTACAGCAAGAAAGAAGAAGAAAGGGTTTGCGCCTTTCGTAGCTGTATACCATTTAACATGCAGACGATTGACCACTCTTCCCCGATGGCCCCAATATCAGTAATAACGGTCAGATGAGTAATTGGATCGAGAAGGAATCTCTGGAGGGTCCGAGGAAAGCATTCCCGCGGGAGACAGTGTGTCCCTCCCTGAGCTATCGGCCGTAAAGTGTACGGTTAGGATGGCCTTATCAATGCCACCAAGACTCCGGGCTCTGCAGCGGTCAAGTGCCTAAGAGAGCGCATTATCTGCATAGGCATACTCTGAATAAATTGGGTGTTGTATTGTGTTGTGTTGCGTTACGTTGTATTGTGTCGTATTGTATTGTGTTGTATTGTTTTGTATTGTGTTGTATTGTTTTTAAAAAACAACAACAAACGCGTGATTTATTAGGAAAGACACATGAGCGCTGATCATGCTATTTATAATGGCATGAATATTAGCAGTGTATATGTTCTGCGCTTTTTTGGAATCTGGGCAATTCTAGAATTGGCCTGCCCATTTTTGGAATTCCAACATTGATTAGGGTTCGGGTTAGGGTTAGGGTTTGGATTAGGGTTACGGAAAGGGTTAGGGTTAGGTCCTAACCCTAACCCTAACCCTGGCGGCCAATGTTGGAATTCAAAAAATGGGCAGCCCCTTCTATAATACTACTATTTCCAAAAAAGCGCAGATTCCAAAAAAGCGCAGAACATATATAAATCACTCTATGACGTATGCAATCTTTTTGGGTATGCTTCCCATCTATGCTATCTAATCTCGCGAAGCAGACAATTTCCTTGCGTATGTATGTGTTTTAGGAACGTCATATGGTCTTGATTACTTGTAAGACGTATAAATATTACCATATGTCGTCATCGTTCGGATGCCATAAAAATAATTTAGCTTGTAAGACGTTTCACTGAAGTAGGCAATCTCCATGAAGTTGCTGGATGTTCGAGATATTTATTGCTGACACAACGGTATCCAGGGTTTGTTAGTTAGTTATTCATTGCTTACAGGGTCCAGCGGACTGCAAAGAGCCGAATCAGGACCACAAAATCAAGACCACAACTTTGCTGAAAGAGGACTCACTCCTGATCCGCATAAAAGATCCGCCGAAACAACCCTAGTGGTAACACTGAAGGCAATCCACCAGCCGGTCACTTTACAATAAAGACATCCCACGGACTCTGGGGCTATACTATTTTTTTTTTATCGAACCCCCGTTTACAAAAACAAAAATATATAATACAAACATCATTATAAAATATCAACAAAACACATACATTTAAAATGCCTACATTGGCGAAAAAATCACATCATAAGAAGCCCCAGTGACCACCTGGCAGAAAGCGTCCAATATTCCCAAGCTGATCCAACAGACCTCACACACAAATGAGTAGTTTTGTCCCAGAAGAGTTTTCAAGAAAAAAGGTAGGTGACTGGTCTAGCGAAGAAGAGATAGTATAGTAGATTGATAGAACAGAGTAGGAATGAGAAAGAACAAAGAAGAAAGACAGCGACAGTGGGAATTTAAAGCACTAAATTTCCAGAAAGTGGGGATACTATTTATACTGAAACCCCCGGCACACCCACGGGGAAGTATCCAGGGTGGCTCAGTTGTATGAGGCGTTTGACAGTGTTATACTTTTGTAGTGTTTATTATCAGTAGTTGATTCAGCCGCGATGTTTGAATCTTGATAAGTGTAACTCAGATTCGTTTATCAACGCAGCCTGTACACTCAGCAACAAGGCAGGAGTCGTCGTATGAAGTTTTTCAACTTTATTCAGCATACATCAACAACTGCATACAATCATTAGAAATCTCTATCAATCACTTTTTTCACTTTCTTTCTCTGAAGACGACACAGTGCACCGCTAATATAGTCCCTCTATAACAGAGAGAAAATTCGAACATTTCAGCGTGACGCAATTACAGCCAATCAGAATAAAATTCTTCACCGGAACTATGCACTGTCTTACGTCATATAACTTTATTTAGGTTAGAAGAATCTCTTAGCTACCACTAGATTTATCTACATGCTTCGATCGATAGTAAACAAGTGATTCTAGAAAATTCTCCAATAGTATCGACCAACGAAAATTATCAACATTATACAAAGCTTTTTCTAACAACAACGCAAAATCAAATCAAAGGTAAATACACTCTGTTATTGCATGCTTTGCAAAACAAAACGATCGGATCTATCTTGCGCGTCTCAAATGTAATAGAAAGAGCGCTTGATGCTGCAAATGGACGTCCTCTTTCTGTTAGATCCTAATTTTGACCAGCGCCTTGAGCAGCTCTATTAGCTTGTAAATGCGCCAACAAAATGAATTTCATTTTTGTTGTCACTCTTAAAGCAGAGTCAAACGGGGCGGACTGTGAATAATCGATGCTACATTCTCTAGTTATATGAAATAGATAATGATATACAGCAGTACCCAGATGGAATGGGAAAAGCAAGGTTCATTAGGTGATACCTATAGGGGGTTCACCGGTGTCCAGCGTTTCGTCACTTTCATTAGCGCCTGATGCTACTGGTCATCTCGTCCATCTTTTTTTGTCAGTGACCAACTGGTGGACTGCAAACCCTTATGGGCTGTAGGCTGGTGAAGACTTCCTTCGGGTCAATCTTACAGATCAGTTCAGAGCTGTTTATTTGGAAAGGGTCCTGTACCGTTTTTGTGTAAAACAACAACAACAACAACAAAAAACAAACAAATAAACAAACAAAAACCAAGCACAGCAACACCAAATTTTCTCTTGTTTTGTGGAATAAAGATTTGTTGACTTGACTTGACGTGACAAGTACAACAACAACAACATTGACAACAAAAATATTAGCAGTCACCATTCATAACGTCCATGTTCCTTTTTTTCTTCAGTGAATCATGTTTGGCTCATGTCTCGTTTATATGCATCTACAGGTCGTGCATCACACAAACGACGATGATCGATACCAGGCTACACATTTATCACCACTCTCCTTTACCCTCCCGCTCCCCTCCATTTCCCTCCATTCCTCCCCAAGCCCCGCCTCTTTCTACCCTCACTCTTTCTTTTCTGTAAAACAAAATAACCTATTTTAAGACTTTCCTCATACCATGGGCTTGATTTTAGTTTGAGAAAGGTTTGTTCAGTTTTGGGGCTTGTAAGAATCAGCGGCGTCAGTGACAGACAGCACAATGAAAACCAATTTTACAGGGTGTGCCATATGAGATAAGTCACCGTACCACTACCAAATTTAATAAATGTTATCATTGACATATTAACCTCGCAAACGACAGCTTTTCATGCAGGAATGTGGACTGACCGGGGATCTCCAAAATAACAGTCACCGTAATTACCATGGCCTCCAAGAAGTCCTGCTTTGACCACAATGGACAACAAACAGCCTGGGGGATACATCAAAGAGAAAGTGACTGCAATTCACTTCGCAACTAATGCTGTGACAGCGGCCTTTGCAAGCAACCACCCGAGACAGTCTCGGCGAGACACCCGAACCATCCTTGCCCTTAATTAGGCTCGGCGAGCAATCCGAGACGGGATCGGCGAGAACATCGAGACGTGTCTCGCCGTGTCGCTGGCCGGCCTTTCGTCTTGCTGTTCGTGCGCAGCAAACCTGCCCGAGACACTATTTTGATTGGCTGAAAAATCTATCAATGTCAATGACAACTGATCTAAAGAAATACTACAACACTTTAAAAAAAGTAGGTGCACCAAATCCAAACTTAATTTCAGAGAACATTGAAAATACTGAATCAGTAAATATCATAAATCATTGAATAGCCACTGACCTGTTCAGCCAACTCTTGCACCAGTGCATGAAATGCACCTTGCTGGTGCCTTTGCAACACGTAAGGCAGTGTTGCCTTTCGCTTGCTTTCTCTTTCTGCTGCCCCTTCGTTCTCGCTTAGGACCTATAGCGCTAGAACAACGCCAAAAATCTTCTGCAGTTTTCAATTCACGATCGAAGGCCGCCATAATACGGAAAATTCGGCAAAGGACCTGCAGACGAAGCCAGCACTGCAGGAACAAACGGAGGAACTCTCACTATGGACTCGTTAGATCCATTAGTAGCCTATGTAAGGGGTCCAGTGACTTATGGCCCACTCTGTACAACTGTGCCACATTCAGGGTCCGACCCTAACCTCGAGTTGGAACCTATTACTGGGACTGTGGCAGTCCAGTCCTGATTAACGTATTCATCAAAAGTACCATCAATGTGAGATAAATCAGTCGCCCCCTCATGTTTACTGTGAGCGAAATGCCAGTCCTGAGAGCCTGCTACAAGATTCTCTCCTCAAACCGTAACAGACTATCGTCTCTGGCTCGTCTTCTGTCTTTGTTTCTCAAATTCTATTCACACACACACACACACCCGCACACACACACACACACAAACACAAACACGCGCGCGCGAGTGCATCTCTCTCTCTCTCTCTCTCTCTCTCTCTCTCTCTCTCTCTCTCTCTCTCTCTCTCTCTCTCTCTCACTCTCTATCTATCTATACGAATTCTCTCACCTTGACATCAGCACACCAACGTGCAGTTGTTCATTTCCTGAATTCCCATGCTCCCTCCAACTCAGTCTAAGGCTATGTATTAATATGACGGAAATTCTCTTGAACGGCAGCGAATCGACTTAAAAACAAACAAACAAACAAACACACAAACAAAACAAAGTACAAGCATAAGAACGATCACAGTTAAACATAATTGTACCTCGATTCGCTGCCGCTCGAGCCGATTGCCCATGATATGGATACATAGCTTCTTATTAACATTTCTATTTCTATTTTTTTCTTCTTATGTTTCTTCTGCCTGCGTTTACACCTTCTCGCGCTCGCATTCAAATGTGTATGTCTGGAAACCTTCATTCTGATAGACACCATTTCTGTTGGGTTGTCGTCCCTGTCTGCGATTCCTAGAAAGAAACTTCCAAGGTTCTTTTTTCTGGCTTCTTCCTTCGTTTTGGTCTGAGTTATAATGCACGCTAGTCTTCTTCTCCTTCTTCTTCGGGTCCGTTTGCGCCGGTGTACGTTTTCCCATACATCTAAATATATGCCCACACCCGCAAACACACAAACCGACACACACACACATATTGACACACAAACGCTCCCATACTTAGGCACGCACACAAAACACACGCACATACACACACACCCTCACACACACACACGCACACGCACAACACAGGTACAATGGCATTTTCCATCTACCTATTACAATGATATGAGTGCCTCCAGTGTTACCACTAAGGTTGTTTCAGCAGATCTTTTTATACGAATCAGGAGTGAGTCCTCTTTCAACCACGTTGTGGTCTTGATTTTGTGGTCCTGATTAGGCTCTTTGCAGTTTGCTGGACCCTGTAAGCAATGAATAACCGACCAACTAACTAACTAACTAACTAAGTAACTATTCTTTTAGAGCTAAAGGGGTTTGTGATTTACTTTAATTTACAAATGTTCATTTTTAACGTTGAAGATGTTTTAGAAAACTAGGATACCGATACGGCTTAATGCAGCAAGTTGTCATTTTAAATGCTGTTGCTGTTTTAAGGTTCGCTTCTATAATCCAACCTTGCTTTTGTGCATACTTATGCCTTGATGAAGGTCAGTCAGTGCATCGAGCTTTTTGAAATAAACGAAAGAAGTCGAGAGTAATCCAAACTACTCTTAGACTGCCGAAAGGACGCCTTCACAACATGTTTTTCATTCACGAGCGATTTTTATCACGTCATAAGAAATTCGCTAAAGTCTGATGTAGCGGAAACACTTGCCACTGCAGATGCACGCATGCGCGGTAAAGTAGACTACAAAGCAGAATTAAGTGTCAAGCCATCCGCTTCTCGCTGGGCGATATCTTATCAGGAAAGGCCATACGGTCTACACTTTACACCCTCCTGGTCGCGCGACCTGCGGTCCAAATGCGCACATTGACCCAGCCGGGCCACTTGTTCTACACCCCAATCTTACTTTCTACACCCTTCATCACTGGGGCGGAAGAAAGAAGAGGTGGGGATGGGTGGGGTTTGGGGGGGAGGATATGTGTATGTGTGTGTGTGTGTGTGAGAGAGAGAGAGAGAGAGATAGAGAGAGAGAGAGAGAGAGAGAGAAATCGAAGTCGAAGCCTTTAATAGGGCATGTGTTACAGCTAGTCGTTAATAAATAATTCAGAACAAACAAAATAATTAACATAAAATAGTTTGAAACAAACAACCATATTCCTTAACTACGGTAACAAATCACTAAGCAAATTAATGCATTTTAATACACGTACCTCCGTCCTTTTCCCCTGCCCCATCCCTCTCCTCCTGCTCCACACACACGAGAGTGAGAGAGAGAGAGAGATAGAGAGCGAAAGAGAGAAATAGAGAGAGAGACCATGCAGTCTTCTAGGGGTGTGCTGGTGAATTTCAATTACAAAAAGAGCTTATCGATAGATAAAATCTGTAGAGTCCGGGCGCAGATCAAAAGATTGATCTGGATGCAACTGCACTGTGCACCAAACAGGAAATCCTAAATCTGTTCGGGCGTCATCCGGAGCCTAAGTTCAAACATTCAACCCAACGCTTGAGCACAACTCCGCTCTTTTTGCTATAACTTTGTACATAGTGGTGAAGGTTTGAACTAAGGTTTAAGCGCACAAATCCTGCCCCATCATGTTTTCTATAGCCACCCCTTCCCCTCCATCCCTACTCATCTTCCCCGATTTTGGACAATCCTATTTTCTACCCCACCCCACCCCACCCCAGATCCAACCCAACTCCTCAAGCAAGTTGGAGCATTGTTTCCGACGGCGACATTTCTACATTCCTAGAATCTGTTCGAGCTCCTCCCGTCAGGCAAACGCTTCAGAGCACTAAAAGTTAGAACTAGCCGGTTTAGACGCAGCTTCTTCCCCGAGGCTGCCCTCTCGGTACCAGTGTCCTCAGTTATCCACATAGCATGAGGTGTTATACTTAAACGCCAATTTATTAGTTGCGATAATGTGTTAGTGGTGCAATTCTGATTTGCGTGCGCGTGTGGGGGTTGCGAGTGGGCGTGCGCCTGTGCTTTACTCCTTAAAATAACTTTCTCTATTAGAGTATTTTAATGTTTTAATGTCCAGTGGAAGGTTGTTTGTTGTTGCAGAGGGACTGAATGTTTTACCGCATCACCAAAACGAAATCCTATGTATTTTGAATTCTTTGGGTAATAAAGTGTCTTGAACTTGAACTTGAATATCATAGCCGTACAGGTATGTGCAGACAACGCATTGTGCAGATATAATTATAGAGTTCAAAAAACTGATTGATTAGGATCTTATGTATCGTTATTATAGCTCGGTCGGTGAACTTTGTTTTAGGGAGGCATTACTATCATTCAAAACATATAGTTTTTTTTATTTTTAATGACATTGTCTTATCATTGAAACCTGTTCGACGCCAAAACGTAAGGTAATAATTTTGTGGACCCGAATACCTGTAATCAAGCAAAGTTTTCTGCTTTCTTTGACGCGGGCCGTTAAAATCCTTCATTCCTCGTTGGCATCAGCACGCAGCCAGTAAACAAAGCTAACTGTACAGAAATGTCTTGGAGGACGCTTAACTTAAAAGATCGTCATCATCATCATCATCATCATCATCATCATCATCATCATCATCATCATCATCATCATCATCATCATCATCATCATCATCATCATCACCGTCACCATCATGAGCATGGTCATCATCATCCATAGAAATGATATGCAGAGTAATGCCTGGAAAATTTGAAACGTCCTCTAGTTTGCTTAAACTTACAGGCTTAAAACTACGGTTACTTATATTTATCTTTGAATCCTTGATCGAATATCCATCTTTGAATTTATTTAAAATGTCATTTACTGTATTTTACACGATCCTTTCTGTAAATCTTGCTCAATAAAGGGTCCTATCCTATCCTATCCTGTCCCGTAACCCGAAGGTCGTAGGGGCACCACAGATGATCGTTTAACCAACATACTCCATCTTTCTCTGTCCTCAGCAGCCCTGATGGCTTCGCTCAGTGTCAAACCAGTCCATTCTCGAATGTTGTCCTCCCAGCTCTTTTTCGGTCTCCCTCTTCTTCTACCTCCTTGCACTGTGCCTTGCAGAATAGTCTTTGAAAGGCCTGATGATCTGGTGACGTGGCCATACCATCGGAGTTTCCGTTTTTTCACCACTGTTAGCAGGTCATCGTGTTGTCCAATGGCTTGTGTGATGGTCTGTCGGACTTCGTCGTTGGTGATGTGTTGGGTATAGGAAATGCCCAGAAGTCTTCTGTAGCACCTCATCTCCATGCTTTGTATTCTTCGTTGTAGATCTGCTGTGAGGGTCCATGCTTCGCAAGCATATAGAAAGATGGAGATGACAAGGGGTACAGTTACTTATATTTATTTTAAACTTAATTGCATAAATAAATTTTATTGTTTAAACTTAATTGTGTAAATGAATAAATCTTGTTAATATGTTCACCCATCGTCTGTACCTCTAATCACTAGCAAACGTAACTTCAGTGAGGGAAAAGAGATAGAAACAGCATCATTCTCCCCACCACCTACCAACCCACCTCCCCACCCACCCCCCAAAAAAGGGAGGGGGGGGGGGAAGGTCTTAAATTTGTGACACGGTTCACATCTAAACTAATAATCCTACAGGCATAACTATCCCTACTCATCTTTGCTACTTTCTTCGACTCCCCCCCCCCCCTCCCCCCCACTTACTCCTTCTCTTCGTATATAACTGAACTCCTCACCTTCCTTGAGGTTTTCTCTTATGTCTTTACACTACACTGTTGTTATCACTAGTCTGCACCTTCTATCAGCATGTCTAACATAGCGACGATCATTAAACGTATCTGCCAAAACGTGTTTCAACATTCTTGTATACTGCAGGCATGCAGAAAAAGTACCTCGCGCAGAAGCAAGTAAAGTGTTGGTGGAGTGACTCTTGTTTCATGTCCTATCCTATCCTATTCCGTAACTCGAAAGTCGTTGGGGTACCACAGATGATCGTTTAACCAGTGTAACGCCATCTTTCTCTGTCCTCAGCAACCCTCATGGCTTCGCTCAATACAAGCCAGTCTATTCTCGAATGTTGTCCTCCCACCTCATTGTGTGTCTCCCTCTTTTTCTATCTCCTTGCATCGTGCCTTGCAGGATAGTCTTTACAAGGCTTGATGATCTGGTGACGTGGCCATACAATCGGAGTTTACGTTTCTTCAGCACTGTGAGCATGTCATCGTGTTGTTAACGGCTTGTGTGATGGTCTGTCGGACTTCGTCTTTGGTGAGGTGCTGGGTATAGGAAATGCCCAGAAGTTTTCTGTAGCATCTCATCACCATGCTTTGTATTCTTTGTTGTATGTCTACTGTAAGGGTCCATTTTTCATAAGAGTACAGGAAGATGGAAAGGACAATGGAGCGCAGCAACCTTACCTTGGAGTGTAGCCTGATGGTCCTGTCTTTACAAGTGGGCTTCAATCTTGTCAGGGCAAGCAGTTGTTTGTGCTATCCAAGAGAGGACGTACTGTCGGAACCTTTTGTCCAATACAATTACTCCTAAATATTCGAAGCTGTGCATCGTGCTGAGGGATTGGCCTTGGACTTTGATTTCCGTGTTGATGCCATTGGTGTTGTTGGTCATCATTTTGGTCTTCTCTGCACTTATTTCCATTCGAAAGGCTCTAGATGCGGCGTCATGCCTCTATACCAGCTGTTCAAATTCTTGTTCCTCTCCAGCCAACCCATCAATGTTATTCGAAAAACGGAGCTTGAAGATTGCTCTACCCCTTGTGCTGACTAAGCTTTCATGATCTGCAAGGGCATCTGACATGATGCGCAAGTTTTATCATGTACAGTTTCTAATTCAGAGAATTTCTCATCACCCCCTCCTTCCCCCCACCCCCCCCCCCACCTTGCCAAGTAGGCCCATTAAAACCTACCTGCCATACAACACAGACTTGATGTTGATGTTGAAGCTGATGTTGATGACGAGCCTTCTTTCTCTATCCAGTGAGGGAACGGTCTCGTTCAGTCTCATCTACGCTGTATGCTAACAGCTGTGGCGAACATCGTTAGTGCGGTTACAGAAACGAACAGACTCAAAGCGGTATTTTAAGTGCGAATCGGCCACGGCGTTAAGGCTCGCTTCAGTAGCAAATCGGCACATTATGTGTGTAAAACGTACCCTCTTTCGCCTACACTTCACTGGCCACGGTAACCTTTTTTATCGGATGGATAAGCATCCACAGAATTTTGTGCTCATTAAGCATTGCTTAGGGTCCCTGTCAGTTCGCTTTAACTTGCTTCAATGAAGCAATCTCCATGTGACAACAAATTATTCGGCGATTTGCAGAATGTGATGAGAGAATACTCCCGTAGATATATTTCTGAGGTGTCCATCACCGCCAGTGATATTAATTCTCTACCAGACTGTGAAGTAGCTGACAAGTGTTAATCAGCCCAAAGTCTCCACGATCCAAAGCAAGTCTGGCCGTATAGAAGAACAAGAAGTCTTGCACAGATAGACAGAGTACTGCTATGACCTTTACAACATATCACCAAACGGAGACCCATCAGTTCTAGCATGTCCCGAGAACAGAGAAGAGGAAGCAATCTTCCCAATTCTCCGAGAGGAAGTTGAGGCAGCGGTGCAATCGCTGAAGAAAGGGAGGTCAGCGGGAGTGGACAACATACCCGCGGAACTGCTTCAAGCAGGAGGAGAAGCGATAATTGACTCCCTCACCATTTTTTATAACAAGATCTGGCAGAGTGGTGAGTGGCCTAAAACCATGGACCCAGTCACTTGTCATCACTCTTCCCAAAACAGGTAACCTTCAGGAGTGTGAAAATTACCGCACCATCAGCCTCATCAGCCATTCCAGCAAGATCCTCCTGAAAATAATATTCATCAAGTTGAAACCCCAAGCTGAACAAATCATAGATGAAGAACAAGCAGGATTCAGGGCAGGGCGAAGTACCACTGAACAGATGTTCAAACTCAGAATAATTTGCGAGAAATACCAACTGCACCAACAACACCTGTATCATGTGCTCGTAGACTTCAAGAAGGCGTGTGACCGAGTCTGGCATGCAGCTCTGTGGGCAACCATGAGAGTGTACAACATCAGCCCTACAATTATTGAAGTCATCAAAAGCCTGCATGACAAGGATACCAGTGCAGTCTTCCACAACAGCTCCATCGGAAACTGGTTCAGGACAACAACTAGTGTGCGTCAACGATGCCTACTCTCTCCAACACTCTTCAACATCTTCCTAGAGCGCATCATGTCAGGTGCCCTTGCAGATCACGAAGGCACAGTCAGCATAGGGGGTAGAGCAATCTCCAAACTTCGTTTTGCGGATGACATTAATGGATTGGCTGGAGAGGAACAAGAACTTGAACAGCTGGTACAGAGGCTTGACACTACCTCTAGAGCCTATGGAATGAAAATAAATCCAGAGAACACCAAAATGATGACCAACAACACCAATGACAAAAATACGGACATCAAAGTCCAAGGCCAATCCCTCAACAGAGTGCATAGCTTCAAATATTTAGGAGCCATTGTATCAGACAATGGGTCCCGAAAAGAAGTCTTTTCCAGGATCGTACAAACAACTGCTGCCCTGGCAAGGTTGAAGCCCATTTGGAAAGACAGGACTATCAGTCTATATTCCAAGGTAAGACTGCTGCGCTCCCTTGTCATCTCCATCTTCTTATACGCTTGCGAAACATGGGTCCTCAGAGCAGATCTACAACGAAGAATACAAAGCATGGAGATGAGGCGCTACAGAAGACTTCTGGGCATTTCCTATACCCAGCACATCACCAAGACGAAGTCCGACAGACCATCACCCAAGCCATTGGGCAACATGATGTCCTGCTCACAGTGGTGAAGAAACAGAAACTCCGATGGTACGCCACGTCACCAGATCATCCGGCCTTGCAAATACCATACTGCAAGGCACGGTGCAAGGAGGTAGAAGAAAAGGGAGACCGAAAAAGAGGTGGGAGGACAACATTCGAGAATGGACTGGTTTAACTCTGAGCGAGGCCATGAGGGTTGCAGAGGACAGGGAAAGATGGAGTGCGCTGGTTAAACTATCATCTGTGGTGCCCCTTCGACCTCCGAGTTACGGGATAGGATAGAATAGGATAGGTCAATACCAACTAGAGTTGGCACGTATCCAACACAATCAGCATGCGCCACACATTATCGGCGACCACAAGGCTTAAAAGTTGCAAGCGTTCCTCGACAGGAAAGACCACATCGAAATTTATCTGGCGAAGTTCGAGAGACTCGCGGGAGTTCTAAATGGGAACGTCAAGGCTGGGCGATTCGACTCGGTGCACTCCTGACGAGGCTAGCGCTCGACGTCTACATCAGACTGTCGAACGCTGGGACCGAAGACTACGACGTCTTGAAAGAGGTCCTATGGCAGTGTTACAGCTTTACAGAGGAGGGCTACCGTAAACTCTTCCGTGAATGCCGGCCTCTGTCAGACGAGACGTCATAGCAGTTTGTGGAGCGCCTGTCGTCATATCTACAGAAGTGGGTAAAAGTATCAGGCAAAGGGGAGACTTACGATAGTCTGCGTGACTTGCTTATAAAAGAGCAATTCATTAATGCCTGCCCCAATGACTTGGCGACCCACTTCGAAATACAAAAGCTGCAGACGCTGAAACATGTTGATGATTCTGCTGAAAGATATCTCATCGCTCACGGGAAGATCCTGAGGCCACCAAAGCAACGAAACACTTTCGGAAAACCGGAAACCAGGGGAACCGGACGAACCAAGGACAGACGGACTCCACGCCATCTTCCAAGGAAGGGCAAACAAAAGGCAGTTTTACCTGCAACGCCACAGTCCACAGAGCTGCTAATTGTCATCAAAACAAAGGTAGTGGACAGCAAAGCAATACGGACAATGCAGCGGCGGGTAGTCGACGGAGGCGTTTCCTTAACCGACGGCGAACCAGTAGTTCTGACCATCAAGTGTGCAACGGGAGTGTCATTCTTCCGAGCGAGACCGAGCACACAGCTACTCCTGCGAACGTGCAGGAGTGCCTGACCGATGGCCAACTTCTCCTTGCCAGTGGGAAATCCATCCCCGTCGTCGCCAGCGCACCTGTGACCATCCAGAACATGCCTGCTTCCAAGGAACGCGTCGAAAACCATTAAGTGATTGTCCTAAGAGACTCAGGGTTCAACGACGACCTTATCGGTCATTCGCTGAAAAAAGGACAAAAAGGGTTTCTGCTAGAAAATGTCACCAAAATTCTGAACACTCCACGCCCCCAAACCAAGAAACATGTGCGGTGTTTCCTGGAATTCGCCGGATATTATAGGGAGTTCATACCGAACCACTCCGCCATCACAGCACCAGTGTCAGACCTGGTGCGCAAAGGCTGTCCTAAACAAGTCCAGTGGGGACCAGCTCAAGAGAAAGCATATCAGACTGTGAGCGCCCTCCTGTCGAAAGATCCGATCCTACGACTGCCCGAAACTTCCAAGGATTTCGTCCTGAGAACAGAATCAGCGGACGAAGGCATCGGCTCCATACTGATGCAAGAACACGAAGGGAAACTATTTCCGGTCAGTTATGCCAGCAAGAAGCTGTCAGGAGCTTAGAAAAATTACTCAACCATGGATAAAGAGTGTCTTGCCATCATATGGGAAATCCGAAAATTCGACCTATATCTTCAGGAAGTGAAGTTCGTATTACAGACTGATCACAAACCGCTAACCTACTTGAACTCTGCCATGTTTGCGAACAGTCGGATCATGAAATGGACTATGTACTTGCAGAACTTTGATATGCGAGTAGAATCTACCTTAAAGGGTCGGACAATGTTGGTGCGTACGTCCTCAGCAGAGTGTGTGGGTATAGAATACGGACAGCAACTAGACAGACTGAAATAAGTTTCTGGACTTTCTTTGTGCATTGCGTCTCAATGTTGTTTGAGATAAAATAAGTTAAATTCTTCATGTGTAAAGTGTAATGCTACGATTGAGACTCGTACGATAGATCCGAACATTTTGTTTTGCAAAGCGTGTGATGATAGCGTGTATATGCCCCCGTTGGGGTGCCGGGGGTTTCAGCATAAATAGTATCCCCACTTTCTGGAAATTTAGTGCTTTAAATTCCCACTGTCGCTGTTTTTCTCATTTGTTCTTTCTCATTCCTGCTCTGTTCTATCTATCTGCTATACTATCTTCTTCTTCGCTAGACCAGTCACCTACCTTTTTTCTGGAAAACTCTTCCGGGACAAGACTCCTTATTTGTGTGTGAGGTCTGTTGGATCAGCTTGGGAATATTGGACGCTTTCTGCCAGGTGGTCACTAGGGCTTCCTATGATGTTATTATTTAGCAATGTAGGCATTTTATGTATGTGTTTTGTTGATATTTTATAATGTTTGTATTCTATTTTGTTTTTGTAAACGGGGGTTCGATAAATTAGAGTATAGCCTCAGCGTCCCCTGCGTGGGATGTCTTTATTGTAAAGTGACTGGCTGGTGGAGTGCCTTCAGTTTTACCATTAGGGTTGTTTCAGCAGATCTTTTATGCGGATGAGGGGTTGTCTGGTCCTGATTTGGCTTGTAATGTAATGTAGCGTGTATATACCCTTTGATTTGATACTGTGCTGTTGCTAGAAAAAGCTGTGTATAATGTTGTTAATGTTAGTCGATCGATATTGTTGGCATCGTTGAGAACTTTCTGGAATTACTTGTTTATTATCGATAATAGCTAGGCAAATCTTCTAAACTGAGGAATGTTCTATGAAGTAAGACAGTGCGAAGTTCCGGTGACGAGTTTTATTTTGATGGGTGTTATTTCGTCATTCTGGAATGTTCGAAGTTTCTCTGGTTTGTTGAAAGACTAAGTAATGCACTGTCTCCTTGCGAGAAGTGATTTTTGGAGTGATTTTCGGAAAGTGATCGTGTATCCAGTTATTGGTGTTTGCTGAATAAAGTTGGAAAACGTTATACGAGGACTCCTGCCTTCTTACTGATTGAACATGCTGCGTGGATAAACGAATTCGAAATACACATTAAGATTCAAGAATCGGGGCGGAATCGACTATTGATAAATCGTGTGCCACCATGGGATTCGAACTTGGGTCATCGGTGTGCCAAGAAAACGCTCTGCCACTGAGCTAGACAGTTGTCCAATGGATGACAAGAGCATCGAAAGCGTAGTGAATCGGAATCAGACAGTGATTTCGTCACTTGAGAACAATCACTTGAATGACATTTGATTGTTAAGGGGTTGGATGAAGTTAGATTTTGCTTGTTATCAGTTATGGTTCAAACTGAGTCCGAAGCACGGCGAAGTCAACAACACATGCATTAAAAACAAGTGCTGGGTCCTAATGGGTGCGGAGCTCCCTCGCATGCTCTGTCTCTGTCTCTGTCTCTCTCTCTGTCTCTCTGTCTCTCTCTCTCTCTCTCTCTCTCTCTCTCTCTCTCTCTCTCTCTCTCTCTCTCTCTCTCTCTCTCATACACACACACTAACTCAATACCAAGTTACAAAGAAATCCGTCCATTAGTTTAAGAGAAAAGTGTGCAAAATAAATAAGTGAATTTGTTTTAATATATTACGTCACCACGATGACGTCATTCCATGTACGGAATCTTGAATAGGGCTCCACGCATCTGTACATTCTCATTGCATACAAAGTTTAAATAAAATGTTTAAAAAACTAAAAGTGATGTCATCATCATTATTTCACCCGATTTGCATAATTTTGGTTTTACATTGGACGTAAAGTCAAAGTATGTACTGTACCAAATTTTGAACCAAATCCCTGCAGTAACCTGTGAGAAAATATATTTAGACAAAACTGAAACAATTTATGAAGTCACCATAATGATATCATGCGATGATCTCATGCAATATAGTTTCCATAGTTTCGTTTAAGGCTCAAGGCACACACTAATTACATACAAAGTTTAAAAAAAAATGTAAAACACATTTATTTTACTAAAATTACTTCACGATGATTAGCCACTCGATTTGTATATGTTTAATTTTATTTTCGAGGCGCAAGTAAAGTCTAAGCACATACCAAAGGTGAACCAAATCTCTCCAGTAGTTTGGGAGAAAATAGGAATAGGAAAAAGCAACAAATTATGACATCACCATGATGACATCATCCAACGTGCATAATTATTTTGTCATCTGGTAGGGTTCATTATTTTCTAACTAAATACCAAGTTTGAAAGAAATCCGTGCATTCATTTCATAGAAAAGTGGGTAAATGTCACCTCCGGACGCCAGACGGACGGACACCGGACGCCCAAAGCCAAAAGCAGTAAATAGTTCGGGAACTAAAAATGAACGTGTTATCGTTCTCACTTTGCGCATAAATTTTAATTACCTCACAGCAGGCGGAGTTTCACAAATAAAACATAATAATAAAGTGCACAAATGTCTGAGTTAATTTCAAATGCACCAACGTGTTCCTGTTTTTGGAAGGTGCTGACCCGGGTCACCTTAAATTCAACGAACGAGACGCAGAATGCTTTTGCCAGCTATTCAGAGTGTTTGAGACTATCGGACCAAACGCTGTATGGTATGAAGAAGGTCACTGTATCTTAAATATATGCTGGCTGCTGTCTGACATTGCACACCGCTTTCGTAAACAGGCCCATCTACTCTGGTACGAAGATAGTCGTTGCGCAGAAATGGTGGAACGAAAAATTAAATATATATTGCCAGTTCCCACTGGAGTCGACCTACCCCTTGGCTTCGCCAAAATTTAGTGTCATAGATCTGTCATATATAGGCAGTGTGCATGCGTTCCCTTCAAAGTCTCTGACACATTTAGTCAGCGTCGCTTCTCGGGCACGCTGTGCTGACGACCTCTGTCCGCTAGTAGACAAAACAATGATGATGCATGTTGGATGATGTCATCATGGTGATGTCATAATTTAATGTTACACTAACTTCTTTCTCTTTCAAAATTTTGGGAACAAATAAAGCCGGGCTATGACATATTATATTACGTTTCCTAACACAATATGTATGAACAGTATGATTTATAGTTAGGATTTCAGAGTGAGTTGGTTTTTTTAACCCTAAATATTAGGCCTTTACTAGAAAGCCCTTTAAATAATGACACTACTACTACCACTACTAGCTACTACCACTACTACTACTCCACTACTACTCCTACTACTACTAGTACTACTACTGCTGCTGCTGATGATGATGATTTTTTTATATATAGCGCAAAAAACAACGCTTTGTCTGGTCTTGGTGCAAAGTCCTTCATTGCAATATTCACAAGACTTGCACCGTTATTATTAATGGGGTGTGTGGACTTTGAAGATGCTAATAGACTACTGCATACCTAACCGATCCTCGAGGTGAAGAGAGCAGTCACGTTATCTATTCAAGGGGTAAATGCAGGAATGTGCTGGCTAAATAATGAGCAGTGCGTTGAGAGTTTGATCCTACTTGATAACTGTCCAAGAAAATAAGTCACGAAGAGGTGTTTCCATCGTCTGCTTCCGGTGGGCGCTTCCGATATTGTTTTCTGTCACTTCCGTCTCATTTCCGGAATATTTTCCCGAAAAAGGCAAGAGGCTCGAGACCCATCCATAGAGCTTCTGGGCACCTCTATCTCTCTGTCTCTCTATCTCTCTGTCTCTGTCTCTCTCTCTCTCTGTCTCTCTCTCTCTTTCTCTCTCTCTCTCATTGAGTGTGTTAGAGATATGTACATCACAGATTGTGTGCATGAATTTCTATCTTTTTATTGTGTATCCGAAAGAGAGAGAGAGAGAGAGAGAGAGAGAGAGAGAGAGAGAGAGAGAGAGAGAGAAAGAGAGAGAGAGAGAGAGAGCGCGAGAGAAGTCGAAGTCGAAGTCTAAACCTTTAATAGGATAATAGCATTAGGTCCTATGGACCTGTTTACAGCTATTCCTTAATAAACAATGCAGAAGAAAACAAAATAATTAACATAAAATAATTTGAAACAAACATATTCCTTAACTGCGGTCACAAATCACTAACCAAATTAAGGTATTTTAAAACACATATTCCCACCATTCTCCCCTCCTCCTCCTCCTCTCTCCGCACACACACGCGCGCGCCCGCACACACACATATATAAATTCACACATTCTCAGTAACTTTTGTCGCAGGGTAAGGAAGAATGAAGAGGTATACAATCATCTTAAATATTTGGAGCAAAGTGGAGCTGACATTTTTATGGAGTCTTGTTTTGAAAGATGGTGATGATTTACTTTTTTTGACCTCCCTCTTCTGGTAGAGAATTCCACACTCTTGGACCAGAACAGGACATAGATGTTTTAAATATGTCTAAGCGTGGTCTTGGAAATGTCAAATTATGTAGGAAAGATGAATAACGAAATGATGATTTGCTAAAAAGTGCTTTTAAATAAGCAGGAGCTTTATCGTTAATTACTTTATACATTGAAACGGCTTTATTGTAAATTAGGTGTTTGTTAAGGGAAGCATGTCAGCTAGTTTTAGTTTTGAATCGGTTATGATGGAAATGTTGGGGATAACCAATTTTGCAGCTCTGTGATGAATAGGATTAATATTTTGGAGCAATGCAGCACTGCAGCCATATCATATTGTTGATGCATAATCAATGTGAGGTTGGATATCAACATTATAACAAAAGTTTTTTATTTTTTTTTGCATCTGCAGTTATGATAAATTGAAGCTTAGATAACATAAATAATTTTGTTGAGTTTTACAAAGACTTTCAATTTGTGAATGCCAACTGAGTTTGTTATCTATGATTACGCCTAAAAGTTTATGACTTTCACCCTATTTAATATATTGTCCACTCACTACAAAATCAAGAGAAAGCGGAACGCCCTAATGTTTTTTTTTCTAGCTGTTATTAACATAGCTTTTGATTTAGCTGGATTCAGGTACGTATGGTTTAAACTGCACCAGTCAGCACCACTGTTAAGGGCACCTTGTAAAGATTACTGAATTTCAGCTATGTTACTGCTGTAATATTAGAAATGTTGACCACAAAGAATGGTAGCTCAGCTTAGAAATAAAAAGATAGTACTGAACAAAACTTGACGTTAATTTACCAGCTCTCTAAAGGAATGTTGGCCATTATTAAATTAACCTCCTTGAGACGTTCACTCCCGATACCATCAAGCAGAACTCGCTAGTAAGAATATAAGTTAGCCCACTCGGACATCTGACCAGTGTCTCTTGACAGCTAAGTAGCGACGCGAATCATATCATTCGTAGATCTACCCTGCGTTCTCCCCTGACAGTCGAAGTGAGAGGTAACAGATAGTGTCCCAGAAGCAGGACAGGAGAACAAAAGGCGTCCGAGAAAAGATTACGTATTCGCGAGAACGAGATGTTTGGTCGGAGATGACGTGTAGGTCCCTTCATATCCTCTGTACACCCCACATTTACGGGGCAGTCACAAACGAAGCATACTGAGGATCAAGGAGCAAACTGAAGTGAACAAAAATCCTGTATAGGATGCATACAAAAACAGGGAAGGCTGTGGCTGAATATTTAAACTCAAACCAAATGCAGTCAATATTAACATGTTCAAAATCTTGCTTTCTTATGGTGAAAGGATAGATAGAGGCGTGAATGTAAACTGCAACAACAGTTTCACCATACATTTGGGCATCACGTCTAATAATAATAACATAATCTGGAATATTTATGAAAGAGTCACATATATTAGAGCTTAGCCGCGACTCTGTAATACCATAGAGATTAAATTTAGGATCGGAAGACCGCAAAAACACTGACAGGTCTGGCACTTTAGTGTTCAGGCTGGCAATGTTGAGGTGACCGATTTTCAACAGAGATATAGTTAAGTTTTTAGAGTGCTCATCAATTTACTAGCGGAATAAGTGACACTAATATTAATAAACTTGCAGCTCAAAAGTTTGCTGTTCTGCACACATGCATATAAAAAAAAAGTTGTGTCTGTTTCATCTGTAGAATTGCAAACGTTTTAATGCTTTTGGCACCAATATTGCAGTCTTTATTGTATTAAAAAAAACCACAATAAATCATCATAATATAGAATGTTGAATGGTCAGAAAAATGTGCGTGCAGAAAACCTTTAAAACAATTGCACAATATCGCCGCAAGACGATAATCTCTTCACCCTCTCTCATCCCTCATTTTTTCTCCCTTCTCCCCCTTCCCCTAATAACACAGACATAAGAATCAATATCAGTTAATGTCTAACCAACTGCTGCAGTAAATCTGTTATTTGATAAGTAATGTTGCTGCTAAATAAGGTAGATGCATTATGCTGTTAAACAAAGGCATGTGGCATATATGCACGGAGAAGCGAGTGGACGTTTTTAGTTATAGAATGTTGAGTTACTGATTGTTGCATATGATGGTCAAACGGCTGACACTCTTCTTGCACCATATGAGAATGCTGCTGAATTTGTTGGTGCTGTTGTAGTTGCTGCTCTTGCAGCTGAAGTTGCTGCTGTTGCTACAGGAAGTTGAGTTACTGATTGTTGCGTATGATGATGAACGGCTGACACTTTTCTTGCGCCATATGAGAATGCTGCTGAATTTGTTGGTGCTGTTGTAGTTGCTGCTCTTGCAGCTGAAGTTGCTGCTGCTGCTACAGTTGTTGCTGTTGCTGTTGAAGTTGTAATTGCTGCCGGAGTTACTGTTGCTGCTGCTGTTTAAGTTGTAAATGCTGCCAACGTTGCAGTTGCTACTGCTGTAGTTGCTACTGAACTTGCTGCTGCTGCGGAACTTGTTGCTGCTGCTGATGGCATTTGTTGCTCGAACTGAGGTTGTTCTTGCTGCTGCAATTGTTGTTGGGGTCGGAGATGAATAGGATTCTGCAAATGAAGCATCTGTGCTATCAACTGGAGCAGGCGACTTTGACGATGTAGCCATTGGCGTATGTTATGTATTGCTAGAAATGAAACGTTCTGAAATCGGTGTACTCTTTGATGCGTCTTTCACCTTATCATAAATGGGATTATGTGCAGCTGTTACTTCCAGATAAGTTTGTTTTTAATGAGCGGGTACAGTGTTAATAGATGAAGATGTAGTTGATTCAGCTGCAGAGCCAACGGAAGTTTTTAGCAATGGCTGTGAAGATTATGGTGACATAACACGATCAGGAACTACAAAAAACGTTAAAAGAGGAAAGATCGTTTCAAAGCTCCTCAATAGTGTTACTTTGCTCCAAGATTCTTAATTTCAATTTTTCTATTTCCTTTTCCAGTTACGTTTTGATGATGACCACATCACGAAGCTGTTTCTTTTGGTCACCAACAAGAGATGACAATTTGTGAATTTCAGCGTCAGCAGAGTGTATAGCATTGTTCAGTTTCTTCTTTCAGGATTGCAAAAGAATATAAAAGAGATACTTTAACTTCATTTTTACCTTGAGTTTTCGTAGTACCATATCAAACAGCAGACATTATTTTACGGCACCACTGACTGCATTTTAAAACAGCTCATGGTGAACAACCTGATAGACAAGTAGATGCATTTTATTCTTTTCCAACACTTGACTTGATGGGGACTCAGCTTGAGAGCAACGTTTGTCCTTGCAAAACTTATACTGACAAGGTGTAGATTTTGGGGTGTGATATTTAGTGGTGGTTTTCAGAAAACGATATGATAATCGTTTTTTGTAGTTGCTTTTCAAAGCAGTATCTACTATCAGCTTGGATTCAACTGTCGAACTGTTTTGAGTGTTTTGATCAGGACTAGAAGACTGCTCGGAATATTTTTGCGGGGAACAGTTTCTTCATTAATGATACTACCAATGAATTTTTCATCATCACCAATGATGACATGATCTGGAAAAAAAACCTGATGCCATTGCTATTTTGGCTTCTTTCAAACAACTATAAGATTTGAACTCAGCTTCCCTATAACGAACGATCAACTGACAAATGGCAATCATTCCACCGTTTACAATTTCTACGTAAATAGAGAGAGCGAGAGAGAGAGAGAGAGAGAGAGAGAGAGAGGTGGGGGGGGGGGGGAGGAAGGTAGGAACAAGAAGGACCAACGTAGTAATTCTATATGTAGGCTAGTACCAGTCTGGAAAACACAATTTCCTTGGGCAATATCAGACCCAACAATCCTAACATCAGATGATGAAGAAATATGACGTGTGCTTATTTATCCTAGTTTGTAGCAAGTCCCGTGTTCTCCTGGGCGAATTTGAAGCATCAGAGAAACAGCCTCCACGCTACCAATGTTTTAGTTGTTGGTTTTGTGCCAGTTATAGTATTCCCTAACGGTAGTTTTACGGCAGTTTTGCAACGGGAAACTGTTTTCACTGGAAGGAGCCCAGAGACTACGCAACGGTTGTCATCTTGGCGAGAGACAAGAGTAAGGAAAGAACAGTGAATAGAAGAGAAGTAGAAATAACCTGCACGCCAAAGCTTCCCGTTCTAGTGCTGTGAAACATATGGACAACTAGCAGTTAGTTTTTCCAGTCGGCGCACTTTTAAACTGAAACGAGTAGCCTACCATAGAAATTTAAAGTTTAAGGTAGTAACATAAACTTTTAAACGCTATAGTAAGTCGTGAGAATGTTTATTTTTCCCCCTTCTCTAAAGGGATTGATTGAGTTACCGATTTCATCGATTTTACAACGCCAACTATTTCGTGATGTAACTCTTAAACGTTCAACGCTAACACAAATGTTAGGTTACGTATCCTCTGAAAGGCAGGCCTGTTTCACTTTCAGTGACTGGCTTCTCTTACAAATCGGATCTAGGATAGAGGTCTCCTTCTTCAATGACTATGTTTGCCACGCAGCGCCAAATGCACTGTCCTAGACATGCAGCTAACACATTGAGCAGCTCTTTGAACCGAAAAGTGCGCTTTATAAGAGCAGTTCACGTAATTATACTAGAGCCACAACTTGTTTTCTAGGTAAACAATCCTTCCATTACTAAGTTCGTACTCAGTAATTTTGTCCTCGACCCTTCCGTCTGAAGCTATTACAAGTAACGTAGGCACATAGTCACAATCAGTCAGCTGTATTGTGAATAGATACATGTAGACTATGATACTGTAGCTTACCGGAAAGCAAAGGACAGATCTAGTGACAGAGCAGAGTCTCCAAAAAATTATACCTACTTGGTTCGATGCCAACTAGTCGGATATAACCATCTCAGATGTGGGGATCCTTAGTTCAGTATATACATATTACATTTAATTACAACGGTAAAGTCACTGGTGCATATTACTTTTTGTATGCGGTGGAGCATCTAAACCTATGTTTGTAGTGCTAAGAAAAAACTAGAAAATTAATGTAACTTTTGGATGTACATGCACACCTACAGATTGAGCTTTTGTTGTTGTTGATAAACGTTGTACCAATATTAAGCTACAATTAAGATTTTATAAAATGAATTTAACTTAACTAAGCCACTATAACATGTATGTATTTTTTTGTTTCTTTTTTTTTTTGGGGGGGGGGGGAGAGGGGGGAGGAACTTGGCCAGTATCCTGTATATATTAACGCACGGTGCCGCTTGTTAAACTTTTAATTTAAACTCAAGTAATATAGAGAAATTATTTTGTATAATATATCGATTTAAAAAAAAACACCAGATATATATTTACAGCGCTATAGTACTTATCATATGTTAGAAATACTCTGGATAAGTTAGGTTTGACAATAACTGGAGTGAGCTTCGAATGGTGCACCATAATTTTAATTCCTTTAGACATGGTCCTCCGAAATAAATGATAATGCAATTTTATTGATTTATGGAATGTATATGGCTAAATTTACTTTTGAACAGGATTTGTTTGACTGCTATTAATCTTGCTCGTATTATGTTGCGATTCAGAACCTTAAATAATAAGTTACGGCAGAAAGGAAGAGCATTAGTTATTCAAAGAAATGAAAGGATTTGTTATAAGTATGGTGATCTTAGAGTTGAGTTTCATGATAGTTTTGTGTGTAATTATTTTACAAACGCAGGGAATTGTTTTCTCAAAAGGTATATTCGTCTTAACTCTTTTAAGTTTGAATTGTTAAACTGTACTAAATATCTAAATATATATAATGAATAGATGATTGTGATATTTACAGGTAGTACCCTTCTTAATCCATTTTTTTATTATCACGGATCAATCAGTTATTTCAACCCTTCTGCAATAATTATTGTTCACTTCGGTAAATAGATGTTGAATAAAACAAAAAAAAACATATAAATGATTTTTCTGCTATGCTTTTTTTTAAATAAAAAATTTCTGCTGTACATTCCAATAACATAAGCCTTTATGTTTTCGCACTCTGATTCGTCATCTGTTCTCTTCCTATCACACTTTATCTACTCTAGCTATTTGTTTCTTACATGTATGTAACAAGAGGCCAGATTTACACACAGCACATTTTAAGCTTTTGCCTTGTTTAGTCAGTTGTAACACTAAGGTTAATGTTACGCTGAAGAAGACGACAGAAGTAACTGATGTGTGCTACACTCTGCTATACAGCGCAGTAGGCCATGACGTCATCGCAGCTTACGTTATAGCAGAGTCCGGCCAGTTAAGTGGGGCCGGGTAGCTCAGTTGGTAAGAGCGTCTTGCTAGTAACCGAAAGGTCGCTGGTTCGAATCCCGGATTGGTCAACGTGTGATCATATTATTTTCCCCTTTACCAACAATTGGCCCGCTGGTGTCAGTATAAATCGGTCCTGCAGTAGTCACCTATATGCGAAAGTGTCGTGTGACTATAATCTACAAACAACAACAACAACAACGGGACAGAGAGAGATTAGGTAGGCCAGTTCTACCTGGTTAGGCAGAGACAGGTAGAGTAGTCAGTCTGCATTCAAACTGCCTAGATGACAGAGCTCGGCTCTAACAGAAATCTCTCCACTGAAAGACTAGGAAAATAGGACTTGTTGAAAACTCTATTCAATCAAGTTAGCCACGGCCTGACATTGTCAAAAAGGTAAATGAACATATTTTTGTTTCATCGTGATGTATTTATATTATTGTTGAATTATGTTTGTGAAATTTGCTATGCTTAGAATTGAATTGTTAGTCCAACGTTGCGTGACCACGTGGCGAACACGACCGGTTTTGACGCCATGTTTTATACCTTACGGACCCACTGTTGTTTAACCTATATGTATTCTTGCAGACAGTGGCTGTACCAGAGAATGTGTAACATATTAATTATTTCTCTATGTGTATAGTTAGCCATGAGTTATATTTATATATGTATAGGAAATTAGAGTGGAGATTCCAATGGACCACGGACTTAGCAGAATGTTCGTCGCTTATATGTAGAGATGTGGAGCTGATCACTGAGGGCTACTTCAGCCTTTCAGTGAGACGCTCTGCACACACCAAGTATACAGGGTTGTGCAGAATTTCGTCTCATATGTTACAGACGAGCAGGCATCGTATCGTGAGCCCAACCAGGCGAAAGACAAAAACAAGTCGTCGCTGAAAGTTGGCCTGCCGAGGCATCTCTAGCAATGTGCGACGAGAGCCCACCAGTCTAGCAACAAGGAGAAGAATCCACAACAACACATCTCATCAAGGAATCAACCACAACCCAGCTCTTCGAACATTCAGTTAAGTGGGTTTGGTAACAGTGTACCAAACCTGTATCACAGGACCACAGTAGTCCACTCTTCCAGAACTCTGACCCTTAGGGCATAAAACATCCAGTGCCCGATGAAGATACAGTAGCTGCCTAGAACTATCAAGAAGCGAACTATTCGAATTGACATTTGAACTTTTAAGTTAGTATTGTACTTAGCAGATCTGGTATAGAATAGAGGAAATAAATGTGTGATATTTACTGTTAACAAGTGGCTGGACTACCTATGTTTCATAGCCGTATGAGAGCTAGTGTGATAGTGATTTTTTACCATTTTTCTTTCTATCTCTGTACACCAGCCTAAACACAGACCAAGCTAAACATATAAATGTATTAAGTTGAGTCACAGGGAGATTTACTAGCAATCCCCATCGACGATAGACGAGTGGGTAATAGCATTTCATTGTGCAGAGCCCAGCAACAATAGACCCACCATCACACACACACACACACACACACACACACCCACACACACACACACACACACACACACACACACATATATATATATATATATATATATATATATATATATATATATATATATATATATATATATATATATATATATATATATATATATATAAATGAATAGGTGATTGTGATATTTACAGGTAGTACCCTTCTTAATACTTTTTTAAAATTATCACGTATCAATCAGTTATTTCAACCCTTCTGCAATAATTATTGTTCACTTCGGTAAATAGATGTTGAATGAAACAAATAGAAAAACATATACATGACTTTTCTGCTATGCTTTTTTTTTTAAAATAAAAAATCTCAGCTCAAATAATCTCAAATATTCCAATAACATAAGCCTTTATGTTTTCGCACTCTCATTCGTCATCTGTTCTCCTGCTATCACAATTTACCTACTCTAGCTATTTGTTTCTTACATGTATGTCTTGCTCTGTACCGTTCAGTACTACTCAATGCAAACTTGTAAGCGTAAAGATATTTGCAGAGTTGCAGGCTGGCTGGGTTACTGATATAGTAATTCTCATTTCTCCCAAACTCCTTATTTACCGTCTTCACCATTTCCTCGCACCAAGCTCTAAGCGTCTCCCGGTGCAGGGGTTGTCAACAGAAGTTTTCTTATCTTTCAAAGCCTGTTTGATCACCTGCGCCCCTAATCCTGTGCCGTGTGTAGCGAAAAGCGAAAGAACATGTTGTCATTGTTGATCTTCCCTTGTTTTTCTAAGAGGAGATGTTCTAAATCAAATTCATGGCGTGAGTGACCTAAAAAAAACACACACGGAAGAACTGGGTTAAACCAGAGAACGTTTAGGTGCATAGTACGCATTACAAAATACTTTCAGTGTGACGTAATCTTGACTTTGAACACATGTATAGCGCAGCTTTAGTATACTCAGTGCGCTCTCAAGAAGCATAGTTCCATCAAAAAGAATATTAAAGATGTGAAGAGGAGACAAGGAATGCCCAGAGCGTTCAATTCAATAAGAACAGCGAAAGGAATGGTAAAATTCTAAAGTGTCAATATCAGTATTCTAGTAGACATGCAAGGGTACTCGAATAGGTAGTACAACAGGCTCTTGAATTAACTCTTGAGAAAAACTTTCGGAGAGGCTAAAAAAATATTGTCCACGGCTGTGGACAAAGATCTATACGCACTTCGCAATAATTTTCAACGCGACCTACAGTGATCAACTAGAACAAGGCGTCACAACATTTTCAGTGGATCAGAGATAGCAATTCCAGCGATAATGCTCTCTCTATGCATGTTGCTCTATGGGCAACAATGAAAGTGTACACCATCAGCCCTAAAATTATTGAAGTCATCAAAAGCCTGTATGATAAGGCTACCAGTGCAGTCCTCCATAACAGCGTCATCGGGAACTGGTTCAGAACAACAATCGGTGTGCGTCAAGGATGCCTACACTCTCCAACACTCCTCAACATCTTCCTAGATCGCATCATGTCAGATGCCCTTGCAGATCACGAAGGCACAGTCATCATAGGGGGCAGAGCAATCTCCAATCTTCGTTTTGCGGATGACATTGATGGATTGGCTGGAGAGGAACAAGAACTTGAACAGCTGGTACAGAGGCTTGACACCACATTCAGAGCTTATGGCATGGAAATAAGTGCAGGGAAGACCAAAATGATGACCAACAACACCAATGGCATCAACACGGACATCAAAGTCCAAGGCCAATCCATCAACACAGTGCATAGCTTAATTAATTAATTTTTAATTTAATCGTTCTTATATAGCGCTTTACCAGCTCAAGAGCTGCTCAAGGCGCTGGCCGATACAGGATCTAACTCAAGCCGCCCGAGACGCCCACCCGCAGCCTTTGGGCGCATGGTCTGACGCCCGTACAACTGAGCACAATCCTGGGCAGCCAGGGATGGGGGAGAAGGACCTAAGTGCATGCTGGGTGTGTTCTTGTCACCGGCACTCACCCGTCTAGGACATGAGCGTCAGGATCTTTAAAGTCCGTTATCGACACAGACTAGACCTCGGTTTATACTCTCATCCGAAGGATATTTAGGAGCCATTGTATCAGACAATGGGTCCCGACAGGAAGTCATCTCCAGGATCGCACAAACAACTGCTGCCCTGACAAAGTTGAAGCCCATTTGGAAAGACAGGACCATCCGTCTACATTCCAAAGTAAGACTGCTGCACTCCATTGTCATCTCCATCTTTCCTATAATGCTTGCGAAGAATGGACCCTCACAGCAGATCTACAACGAAGAATATAAAGCATGGAGATGAGGTACTACAGAAGACTTCTGGGCATTTCCTATACCCAACACATCACCAATGACGAAGTCCGACAGACCATCACACAAGCCAATGGACAACACGATGACCTGCTCACAGTGGTGAAGAAACGGAAACTCCGATGGAATGGCCACGTAACCAGATCATCAGGCCTTGCAAAGACCATTCTGCAAGGCACAGTGCAAGGAGGTAGAAGAAGAGGGAGACCGAAAAAGAGGTGGGAGGACAACATTCGAGAATGGACTGGTTTGACACTGAGCGAAGCCATCAGGGCTACTGAGGACAGAGAAAGATGGAGTATGCTGGTTAAACTATCATCTGTGGTGCCCCTACGACCTCCGAGTTACGGGACAGGATAGGATAGGATAATGCACTCTCACTCCAGAAAATGGGTAATGCCAATATCAGTTGTACCCAAACAGGTAGGTTTGCAGCTTCCTCTTGAATGAAACTCTTGAGAGACATTATTGGAGCGGCTGAGGAAATATGTTCGCCATTTGTGAACATCAATACCTGAAGAGCCTATCTAACGCTCCGCCTTGCGGTAAACTAGAGTGCGCGATATTTTCTCTGGAACAGAGATTGCAAAACCAGACAATTTGCATTTTCGCTGCAGGTAACAGTTATCTTTCCTGGTGTTGGTTGCTTCTTTATATCTGTGAGGTATAGAAGTTATCATAACTCATTATCCCACTCCATAGCCATTTACAGTAAATATGAAATTTCTGGTCAGGGCAACGACAAATATTATGAAAAGGCAAAGTCTGAGGAAGTATGACCTCTATATTATTTCTATATTATGGTTGGATGGCATTATAAACAGGGATGTTGTTAAGTTAATGACTTAACCGTTTCCTTTTATTACTCTTCCCACTCTTACGGTAGAGAGAGAGAGAGAGAGAGAGAGAGAGAGAGAGAGAGAGAGAGAGAGAGAGAGAGAGAGGGAGAGAGAGAGAGTGAGAGAGAGAGAGAGAGAGAGAGGGGGGGGAGAGAGAGAGGAAACTGCAGTATCCAGAGAAAATAAGATGACCTAAAGCACAGTTAGCAATGACCAGTCCTACGGGCTGTATTACCTTGTGTTGTGTGGTGCTATGCTACGTTATGTCAGCTTTTTTTTATTTTTAATCTTGTATACTTTAGTTTATTTATTTATTTTGATTTATTTAATCATTCTTACAAAACGCTTTTCCAGATCAAGAGATGGTCTAGCCGCTGGATCTAACTCAAACCGCCGTAGGCGCCCGCTCTATTTAATTTTTTTAATAAACTTATGTATTTATTTATCTTTAGAAATGTGAAATACAAGTCACAGCAGGTGTAGCTACTTAAAAGTTTTATGTTTTAATCGTCACGCGCATTGATATGAATGACAGATCGGCCGATGTTATTATTGGTTATGCGATTCAACAGCTGCACACATCCCTTTCCGATAACCACCTTAAACTTTATGTTACACGGCTAGCCTTTAAAGTTTGATTTTATTTTTGTTCATGTTTTTATTTTTTTTAAACATATAAACGTTTAGGTCACGTCACCTTAACACGAATGAAGAAAAAAAAGAAGGAAGGAAGAAAGTGAAGGAGGAATTCAAAAAGGCACTGAAGGAAGGAAAGGAAGAAAGAAAGATAGAGAAAATAAAAGACAGACAGAAAGACAGTAAGAAAGAAAGAAAGACAACAAGAACGAGAGAAGAAGAAGAAGAACAACAACAAGAACAAGAACAAGAACAAGAAGAACAAAAATAAAGAGAGGAGTAGAAGGAGGAAGAAAAGAAAAAGAAGAACAAGATGAGGAGGAGGATAAAGAGGAGAAGGAGAGAGAGAGAGAGAGAGAGAGAGAGAGGGGGGGGGGTGCTGTTGGGTTGGCCGTAGGTAAGTTTAAAAAAAAAAAGAAAGATAAAACACAGGGTTTCCAAAAAAATATAAAAGAATGTATCTTAAAAGATTCTTTTTTCAGAAGTTGCGTTAAGCCAACACGTCAAGAGAGTTACAAGCCAACTCATGTTCTAGCGCATTCCAGAGCTCTAAAAAGAAAATAAGTGTTTGACAAATGGGGTCGACCCCATCCCTGGTTTAAAAAGTCTTTAAATAAAAAAAATAAAAGCTGTTTGAATGCCAAACTCGTCGAGAGTTGGAAACTAAAATGATATATTCATTATTTCATAGATTTATACGTTGCAGGGAAGGGCTAAATGTCACAAGTACAAACGAACTAACAAATAAACATCGAATGTTTATTGATACAGTAGGTTTAATTAGATGAAACAGGGAGGGGGTCTTTCACTTATTGTCTGATGGCGGTTCTACATAGACTCATGCTTGCTACACACGTCATGGTGTGACGTCACATATGAAATAGGCCTATACAACTGAAGATAGGAAATCAATGTTAGACGAGTGGGGTTCATAGCAGGTTTAGATCACTACTTTAAATCAAGTAATATTGTTTTTAAATAATGTTTTTTCGACAGTGGAAATCAACCCAGCAATGTAGGCATGGAATGGATTACTTAGTGTCAAAATGACATTTTACATGAATATGGGTTGTGATTCTTCCTTTTTCGGATGGACTTAGTTTTTCTTATGTATTTTTCTTACTAGGTCACCGATGTTTTTCTTCGGGTAATCCGTTTCCTTCTTCCCTTAAAAAATAGCACTGATGCAGTGAATCTAAATTTAAAAATAAACCTCCTTTCCTTTCATTCTTCTAATTATAACTCTCTCCAGACCTTGCCTTTATAGCAAATGTTTGAGTGATGAATGTGTGTTTGTTGGGCATTTCAGAGTGTGTAACTTGTGAGAGCATAGTTGTGTTGGCTACAGTCGCTGTTTGAATCTGATTGAGGAGAAAAGCGCGTAACTATAGCATCAAATTATTACAATGCCATTTCCCATCGAAATCAACCAAGCTTTCATTAAGTAATTGTTTTTGTTTCTTTTAATTCGAGGTTGGTTTTCCTGTACATTTTATTACACACCATTTCACCGCGCACAATGTATTCTTCTTCTGAAGTAAAATAAAATTTGAGTCCTTATATATAGTCTTTATTTCAGACGGTGTAGGCGGCGGCCAGTGGGCGGTTTTAGCCACGTAGAAAGGACACAGTTTTGAGAATTAATTTGTCTGGGACCTCGCAATGCAAGGTAACCAAACACTTGACATTCACACCGAAGATGCATCTCATCCTGTCCTCTGTGACGATGCAAAAGCATTAATTCTCTTAAACGTTTTTGTTGTTGCAAAACACTTCGGTTTAACTACAATACTGCATTCTGTGCTGTACATGGTAGTATGTGTAGGCCTACATGCATATACATACATGTACAGTACAAAAAAACGATTTTGAAGTTCTCTCTCTCTCTCTCTCTCTCTCTCTCTCTATCTTTATCTCTCTCTCTCTCTCTATCCATCTATCTATCTATCTATATCTATCTAAATACATACATACTTTATTATTATTATTATTATTATTATTATTATTATTATTATTATTATTATTATTATTATTATTATTATTATTATTATTATTATTATTATCTGTTCAAAGTGTTGGTTCCTGCTGCGCCATGATCTCACAAGTTTGGCGTGATTTTAATTTATATTTTATTGTTTAAATAAACTAAAGTTCTATATGTTAATGCTTTTTGGTATTTTCCCGCATTTTTCACCTGTTGTTTTTGTTGTTATTGTTTTTGCGATCTCGCTTTTTTGTAATCGCTTTCTGTATGATCACGTTTTGCACGGCCTTCGGTAGGTTTATGTAAGTACGATTTCGTCTTTTTACCGCTTTAAGCGTAAGCTTAAGCGTGTGCTGCATCATACCTGTTGACTGCTGCACCGCGAGAGGCCGATGTGCTAGAACAACGGAGTTGGTGCCATTTGAGAACAGCGTTAGCGCGTAATGAGATTACAGTGGGTGGGCACTTTATGCTGTGAGGACAGGTCATATTTGCAAACGGTTAAAAACAAAGAGTAGTTGCGGCTATCTGGGCAACGAAAATCTCCAAAAGTATAAGTGTGACTCGAATGTTAGTTGTTGTTTTTTGAAACCAAAAATGTAAGTTTTATTTTCAGTGCTTTATGACATTAAGATTGAAGAAGTTGATTACGAAACGACACAAAATCTTCCAAAAATAAGTGTTTTTGAGTACAATCATAAACCTTATTGACAGTGTTTTATGAGTTATGTGTTACCTTATCAAGGAATGCTTACACATTTACTGTTTCCGAGCAATAAGGAAACCGTGTATGTTGGTTAAACATACCTTGACGACGTAAAGCTCAAAAGTTCTTCAGTTATTGCCCCTATTGAGAATAAGTATTATTATATGCGTCTTACATGTGGGTTTTTTTTAACAGTCAGTGCTGTAGGAGGACAGTACTGTTAGTGAACTATGAAATAACAGTAGTAGTTGGCTAGCAGTTTTTATGATAACAGTGTACGTGTCTTATATGTAAAACTTCTGTAGTATAAGCGTTAGATGAACAGTGTAAGCGCCTAATTATATGGTTAGCGGTTTATGTTCCCTTTCTCGATGTTCATCTGGCGTGTAGACTTCTGGAGTCTGCTGTACAGCCGTGTAAATGATTACTGATGCCCCCAGTATAATATACAGCCTAGGCTGCTGTCCTGTCGTTTAGAAGTGTTACACGTCTGTTTATTTTTGTACGGAAAAAAATTCATACTGTATGATGAAATGTAGAACAACACGATTGTTACCTTGACCACTTCATTTGGGAACTGAGTCTTCAGCTCGTTTTGTAACACTTTAACGTAGTCCTACATCGGATACTTGGATAAGAAATTGAGAGATGTGCGGTCGTGTTATGTAAAATAAAGGGCTAACTTTGTTAAGAAAAGAAACCAGTCCGTTTAAACGATAAATGTTTAGTAGTGTTCGAAATATATTTATTTAAATCGTATCACCTGATGGATTGATTCCAGTGGATGTGGTCAGCAGTAAAGTCATGTAAAATAATTATAATGTGAACATCTAGCTTGTTAAATGATCAAAATGAAGGGGGCTGAGTGAGGGGTATCTAACTGCTTCTTTAAAACAGATTCTTAAGTTTTAATTTTCGAGAAATGTGTTTACTTTGATAATTATTATATGAAAAGGCAGTCAGTTTCAACTATTTTAGCAATGACTAGCAACATACCTTTTTTGGAAAATTATGTAGAAAAAATCATCACAACGCGTCCAAGAACACCCAGACACATACAATCTAGGGAGAAGAAGTATGTGGAGGAAGAGGGGGAGCTAGAAGAGAGGAGGAGAAAACGATGTTTTGTTTAATTTGCGACAGTGTGAAGGCTTCGATTAAAAAAAAGTGGGGAATCTTCTATGAGAGTCCATTTGTATTTTACAGACATGTATACAGTATTCGCTACAGAGTTTTACTTGCGTTAGGAAAAAGAGCGTTGTGCCAGATGATGTAAAGAAGTTCTGACCAGGACTTCTTGTGAGTGAGACAAAGCGACATTTTGTATGTAGGCGAAGCTTCTGATTCTGCTGCAAGCGTACACACATTGGAGAAAACCCTCAATTGCTGTGTGTTTGTTTGTTTGTTTTTTGCAATATGATGCTGCTGCCGTGGCCTTTGGAAAATTTGTTTTAAGGTTGACGACAATGACTATAGACTTTAACAGTGTTTTTTGTGCACCTTGACCTCAAACCCATACACCTCGAATGTAAAAAAAATAAAATAAACGTGTTGTTCGCTGATCCTCGGGCGGAGAAAGATGACCTAGCCATACTATCGTCAATGGCTACAAGCTATAGTACTACAGTAATAATAGGAAACGGTGGTTTTGACCAAGAGGATACTATGGACTATCCACACGTCACGCCAGTGATTTATGGCCAGTGCAAATGGCCGGACACTAAACTTTCAGGTAAGATGATGCAGTGAAGTACCCGTTTTCTTGTTCCTTACAAAAATTACATTAACTGATCGATCCATTGTTATCTAACATGTATATAGCCTAGGTCGTTTAAAAAAAAAAAAAACAAGTGTGATCTATTTGTCCACTCTGATGTTTTTCATCTAGTTTCTTTTATTGTATTTGAATCTGTCAATTCTTCCATCTGATCACAACACATCTGAATGAGTGCAGACTGTGTGATAATACGCTTTGAATCCCATTTTATTTGCATAATGGTAATACTGGACCCTTTAAACAATGAACCTATTTATCTAATTGTAATACATGTGCTGTATTGAACTCTTGTTGTTGTTGTTGTTGTTTTTGTTGTTGTTGTTTTTCTTCTTCTTCTTCTTCTTCTTCTTCTTCTTCTTCTTCTTCTTCTTCTTCTTCTTCTTCTTCTTCTTCTTCTTCTTCTTCTTCTTCTTCTTCATCTTCTTCTTCATGTTTTGATTTGGTTTTGGATGTGGTTTAACAAATAAAATGTAAGATTTGAGAACAGGAGTGCCAGGATGAATATTAATGCTTATTCTGTTCTTGTGTTGTTTTTCTTTTGTTTGTTTTGTGAGTTGCTCTTATTTGTTTGTTTTTTGGATGGGAGTGTGTGAGGGGAGAGAGTTAGAGAGAGATAGATAGACAGAGACAGACAGACAGAGTTCAACATCAGACTATTTTATTGAATAAATATTGTGTTTATATCAAAGAGGTGGGTAATATGATGAAAATTATTAATACACAAAGCAATAAAGCCAAATAGAGAAGAAACATGCTCAATAAAGTTTATTTAAACTGGACATAAAGAAGAAAGCATGCTTATTCATTCACAGTTTCATTTCTTTTTTCATGCAAGCAATAAATAAACAATTAAAACAAATTAGTATAAAAATAGTACTTAATCATTTAGGTATTTTAATTTTTTATTTTTGTTCCACTTCGTTTTCAACCTACCTACTTATACACGTACACGTGACTTCAAGACCACACTACAAGCTTTATTTCCTTATCCTCGCCACGTCTATTGATCATTGCTCTCTCTGTTAAAAGCAGAGAGCGAGAGAGAGAGAGAGAGAGAGAGAGAGAGAGAGAGAGAGAGAGATGGGGAGACCACGAACAACACTGTTGAATTTTCCCAGAAAAACGGATATATTTTATCAGTCCTACTGCTTGTTCTACACGTTAAAGATCGTCAGGGCGGACATGAGAAAACTGCTGCTCGCTCTGCCGTGAAGAGTTATGTCCGGCGTAATCATTAAGGTTTTATTTTCTCTTAGTCTGGGCACCTCGAAGAGAAAGGATATCTGAATAAAAACAACACATCAACCTTAAGAAATGTGTCGTTTCGTTTATAATAGAAATATAGAATGACACGCCATACCCCATCCCCCTTTCTCCTCTCCTCCCCATCCCACCTCCTCACTCCTCTCCCCCATGTTTCCACATTCCCAAGGAAAGCTCAGACAAAATAGGGTTGCTTAGTTAAAGGGTTGGAAGAACGGTAATTTAGGGATTATACATTAAATATTTTAAAAAAAATGGAGGATTAGACATTACAGTACCTCACTGGGAAGAGAGCATTTCAGAGGAGAGAGGTTGAGTACCTGGAAATGCTAAAAATGATTATTGTATTCATTTCTCTTCGCGGTACTTCACTTTTATTTTCATATTTTGCAAGAGTCTTTTAAAATGCTACACCATGCATTAGATGTATGACTTCTTGTTAATTAAGAAACAACACCAAAAACACCAGAAAACAACAACAAAAACAAAACCGTTTACTTTTGTGAAGTCTGCAAATTTTCGGTTGGGCAGTTCTTAGTATTAAGCGCGCGATATTTATTGGAAAACACCTAACGCTTTGGAAGTCAAGTGGATTCGCGTTCAGAAAAGATAAACTGATGATCCTCACCGGTTGCTGATCGTGTTTAACAGTTGCCAGTTGCGACTGTACCGTACATTTCTCTGTCTCGTTTAAACTTGATTTAAATGTTCCAGCTGCAGTTATACAGGCGTAACTCGAAAGTCTGGATTTGCTTATTGGTAGTAACCAGATATGGGAGTTGTGATGGACGGTGGGAGTGATGGGGTGTGGGGGGTCATTCATTCTTGTTCAGTTTGGATAATATATTTCTCCCTCTAGTTCTGAATGAGCTGCTTCTCTCTCTTCTCCACCTCACATCTCACTCTCCCAACAATCCCCACCTCTCCACCACACCATCCTTATCGCAATGCTTCGATACTACTCCTCCTCCTTTACCATCCTCCCACATTTTCTTTTTCGTGTTTCCCTTCTTCTCATCCTCCTCTCTCGCTGTCTGCCGTTTTCTCTGAACACAAACACATGCACACACACACCCACCCACACACACACACCCACTCACACACACACACATGCCCCCCCTGCCTTTCTTACCCCCAATCTCTCTCCATTAAAAGGTAAAAATAAGTTCACGTGCAACATCACCACAGGGTCAAGAGAAGGTGAAAATGTCGATACACTATGACGGTGGTATCAAACGCAAAACTCATGCTGGTTGTCAGCATCTATGTTGCATAACGCTTTAGACTCGCAAGTTATACAGATACAGCTTCGACTTGTACTGATGAGGATGATCCGCAAACCAGATGGAGGACCATCAAGTCACTTAAGTGAGACCAAAGTGAGTTCGCGGTGACTTACGGTGGTACGATACTTAACTAATGCACGTACAATTGAGAAGGATGCTCGATATAGCACATATGATAGATCTAAAAACCACATTTTCTTTTTAGGGCTTTTGCGTTTTTTCCTACATATACTACTCAAAATAATACAAGGGCCACTTGGACATATGGGTCTCTCTTTAAATCAGATGCATGGTTAGAAAAGCAGCAAAAGCGCTGCCATTTATACCCAGAAAAAAGCGCCGATTGTTGAACTGAACTCAGAAAATGCAAGCCTTTCGCGTGCAAATCACTTTTTAATGTTGAAAATGTTGCTTTATTAGCAAGAGAACAGTAAATTAGGGTCATTTTTTTGTAAAAAATTGGGTTTGTTTTTCAATTCAGTGCAGAAAGTTCAAAACTCACCCATGTGATTACTTGTCAGAATAAGATTGTCTTGAATGTTACTGTACAGGATACGTTTTGAAATAAGCAATATAAGCAATATTATTGATAGCAGCAAAAAATAATTAAACTAAATGAAATATGAGAGTGGCCCTTCAATTATTTTGAGTAGTATAATTATATAACAACATGCATTATCACCTCAATTGTCTATCGAGCATTCATGAAACAGCTTGTTGTAATTATAGTCATGATCGAACCCACGTCGCCTGAATCGCTCATTTGCTGTAAGTTTACATAACGCCGCCGACCACAAAGAGTAAGGCACCAATTACTGCTTACTGTTGAGGTTGATGATGCTGCATAATGATCAAAAAACAAAATCTTTTACGAATTTTGTTGTTGTTATTCTTTTGATGAGCAAGCTATAGAGAAATAAATTCGGCGGTTAGAGTTCAAACACTTCGGAGAACAGGAATTGATAGGGACAATGATACAGAGGCTGGCGTTTTAGCAAATTATACGGCAAAAAACGGAAAGCTTTGAAGAATATTGTAATATTTTTAGGGGCTTAAGTGTAAAACATTGGAAGTGGGTAGAAAACGTCCCCCCTCACAAATAAAACGTCTGCAGTAACATACCCTAAAACTCATCATAATGGCTTGTTGTGCTAAGCAGGTAGCCAACGCCGTGTCGATTTTATCTCTTACGTGAAACATCACAGAATGTAACACAAGCTCTAGCAAAGAAATACAACATTTAAACAAAAATCCTTTTAAGCCGAATCTAACCCCGTTGTTATCAGTAACAAGAAGGTAATTGTGGCGATAAAACAGATCAAAATGCGGCGTATTTCGTAGTTCGTGTACTTAATATTGCTCCAATGTCAAAACCCATTATTCAGTGACGAACTTGCTTTGTCTGTATTACTTCATTGCCTTTTTCTTCATATACGATGCGTTACTTATGGTGTGAATGCGGGGCTTGGGTGGATTGGGTGGGGTGGGGTACGTGTGGGGGCACGTTTTGGGGGAACATGTGTGTGTGTGTTTGTGTGCGTGCGAGCATACATGTGCGTATTAATTGACACGTGTCCCTTAAATTTTCAGATCTCATTAAGCTTCTTTCATCATTATCATCATCATCATCATCATCATCATCATCATCATCATCATCATCATCATCATCATCATCATCATCATCATCATCATCATCTTCTTCTTCTTCTTCTTCTTCTTCTTCTTCTTTCATCTTCTTCTTCTTCTTTCATCATCTTCTTCTTCTTCTCCTCCTCCTCCTTCTCTTCTTTTTTTCTTTCATGTATTTTCTCGTCTGTTAATAATAATAATAACGGATTTTTATATAGCGGGTACTCCAGCCTATGACCAGACTCACCACGCTTTACATAGTCATTACATATACATACATGCACTCGATAAAACATCACTTTTGCTACAATACACCAAAAGACGGAACAGTAAAGGTACAGACTATTTACAACTATGTACATAAATTACAAAAAAAAGACAAAAATAGACTATTTACAACTATGTACACAAATGACAAAAAAAGACAGAAATAGAATAGCAAATACCTATTCACAGCTATTTATATGCCCGGTTAGGCCCAGGAAGAAAAACAGTATAAATATTTACGGCCGTGTATACACTTACGGATCAGACATAGACAAAAGATGAGAGAATGGCAGCGGGATACAACTCTCTTCCCGTGGTGGGCAAGATAAAAGCGGCCGGTTTTCACTGTCCATCTTAACAGTATGACTGCTCTGGATGTTCAGTGATGATTGAGGTCCCTACCTCCTCTTCTTTTGAATGTTTATCCCCGTCTGCCACATTGTTAATGGAGTATGTAGACGTGAAATTGCAATGTTCATTCATTCTCTCTCTCTCCCTCCCTCCCTCCCTTCCTCTCGCTCCTCCCTCCCCCCCTCTTCCCATTCTCTCGTGTTCTTTTTTATTTTCCTTCTGCTCTTTTTCTACTAAGCTATCCCTAAGCTTAGTTTCCGTAAAATCGATTGTCGTGCATACTTTCTTAGCCCCCTGTGCGAATCCAAGTACAATTGTGTAGTCTTTTCGGCTTGTTAAAATATCTGTTTGCAGCTTGTTATCAGTGCCAGAAACGGGGCAGGAAGATAGTCATCTTTGCCGGGTGCAAGCCGACTACATATAATACAAGGATGCATGCCAAAGGGTAGGGCGAGAGACGAATGTGTAAAAAGACGGGAGAAGGAGAAGAGGGGGAGGGGGGTACTGCAAGTGAAGAAAGCAGTCTGCCTGAGGGTCGAAAAACACATAACCTTAATTTTCCTTTCAACCCGATGATCCAAAGGGACGCGTTCTTTGATACCTACAAGAGACGAAGGTTACATTATATAGTCAGGAACCATGTATCAACAACGTTGATGAGGCGGAACGTCGCTGCACCATAGTGCTCTTTGCTAATTAGACGTCCTTACCGTCCGATGCATGTGGCTTTTGTGTGTTGTTACGTTGGAGGTCGCGCGTGATGGCGGTGGCGTGTGAGGATGGGGTCTTTTCCCGGCCTTTTTCCTCAAACCTTCTCTTCAAGTTTCTTTTTTTCACCACGCATTCTTGGTAATGCTTGAAGCGTTTTTCGTATTCTACACTCCCAATTTTCCGGACTGTGCTCTCTATTGTCACCAAACAAAACGTATCATCGAACAGAGAAAACAATGCGAAGAGAACATCGCAGTGCGCACTGTTGCAGCAGGCATTCTCTGCCTCAGTGTCAAACCAGCGTGTTTATTATGACTGTAGAGGGTCGAGTTTCTCGCTGTATAACTCGCTTGTAGCATTGTTTGCGATGCATATTGCGTGTATATGCGTGCACCCATGTAGAAGGTATAGGTAAAAAAAAAAAGATAAGTTTTTTTAACCTTTTTTACCTATGCGTGCACCCATGTAGAAGACTGGATTTAAAATGTGTCTTTATTTTATGCAGCATCACCAGAACAATCTTACTTGATTCAGGAATATTGGTTAACCTCTTTCAACCCTGGAAAGTATGACGAAAATGGAGAAGTTTAGATCAACTGTCATCACAAAGTATGTTCTCATCAACATGCATGTGCTTCATTTCTTTATTATTATATACAAAACTGAGTAAACTACCATCACACAGGGACACAGAAAGCAGAATAGGGGAATGAGGTGAACTTGCGATTCTTTGCTTTTTGAACTGCATGACAAAGACCTCGAAAGGTTGGAACCGAGAGAAAAGGCAATAAAATAAAAGGAAGAGAAGGTGGGATGTGGACGTGAAAATCGACGATAAAGAGTTGATTCTCTTAATAAAAGAATGGGTTAATCACGCTTTGAATTTCCCTAGATTTTCCAAATCTTCGTCATAATATATGTGTATATATCGCAATGTAATTTAAAACAGCCAACGTAGCGACTTACACGGTTGCCCGTGAGCCTTACTTGAAAGAGAACTGAAGACACCTGTCGGCATCTTTCCCAGATGTACACTGAGCAAACACCGAAACAGCAAGACAAGGCAAACAGGCTGCAGAACACTGAAGATAATATTATGGAAACAAGCTTCTGTATATATACCTACACAGAAAAGACCACCGTTAAGCTCTTTCGTGTAGCTTAGTCTGCGCAAGTAGAATTATTTAAGTAAGCATAAGCTACCTTATCTTCTAGTTATGATGGTGCATAAGGTCGCGTCCTTCAAGACAAAACAGTGGGAGGAAGAGGGGGGGGGAATTATGCAGCCTTGACTGGGATAACTGTGGATCAAACTGTCAGTACAAGTAATATCCAGTACTGCTTTAGCGAAAAGGGAGGAATGTACTTGGGGAATTCTAGTAAAATGATGAGGAAATCCTCCTAAAGCCCAAGAAATATGCAGTCGGATTATGTGATGTCTTGCCCACTTAAGTGATTACAAAACCTTCCCAAAAAGCACGCTCTTGGAGAATCACATGGTAAAAAAAAAGAATAAGATAGCAAAAAAGGTAGTCTGTTAGTGCTTCTGGTGTCTGTCCATCCATCGGTTTCGGGCATCTCCAGTTTTTGTCTAATAGGCAATTCACAAAGAGTATGTTTCTTGGGAGAATGGGACAGGCGAGGGTGGTGTGTGTGTGTTAAGTATGTGTGTGAGAGTGAGTGAGACAGACAGACAGACAAAGGCAGACACACATACACATTCACAGACACACATACAGACACACACACACACACACACACACACACACACACACACACACACAGGGTATATGTGAAAGTGAGAGAAAATATGTTTATGTGTAACAGTGACGAAGAAAATGATGGAGCGAAAGAATGAATGTGTCTATTTTATAATTATTATGTGTCTATGTATATTTGCGTGTAAAATACGCTAGAAACATATATTAATTAAATTTCTTTACATTATATTTTTTCGTCGTCAACCTTTATACCATTAAGTACTACTTGAGACTATTTCCAACAGTTTCGTTTAGTCCACAAGGCGATTTATCTCCCTAATAATTAGCTAGCACATGCAACATACTGATTGACTGAATTGATTGAATAGCGCTTTACCAGCTCAAAGTGACACTCAAGGTGCTGGCCGACTACAGGATCTAGCTCAAGGCGCCAACTTGCTGCTTGATGCGCACGGTCTACCGCGCATACAACTAAGCGTAGGAAAATAATAGTAAAGTATCTTTTAATCTTCATAATTTGTGTCGTGGTCCAGCGCGGATACTAACCAGGTAGAGGTTGATGTAGACCTGTGTGTGAGTCAAGACTGATCCAACGTGAAGGTATTGGAAGACTGGCTTTGCGTCTTCCCAGTAGGCTGAACAGCAATTCACAATAGTAATGCGCGGTCGGTACTTACTGTAGTCACGAAAGTAAAAAGCCACAAACACTATTCTAATTACTCTAACAGCAAATGGACTTAACATAGAGTCAAAAAAGTTAAAATCAAAGAACTCAACTCTAATTATACTAACAGTAAACGGCTTTACCTGGAGTCCAAAAAGGTGAGGGCGGGGTGGCGGTGGGTGGGTGGAGGGGTTGTGTTAATACGCAAATACTTCAATATTAATAGGAACGGTACACGGACTTATGTTTGGGATTTGGTAGACTCACTAAAAGCATTATGGATTGACATATAAGGGTAAACATTAACAGTGTGCATGTAAGTGTGTATGTGTGCGGGCAGGCGTGCGCGCGTGTGTGTTTGCGCTATAACATGGTATGGTTATAAATAAGTACATTACTTCTAATTTTATTATAGATGGAATCTCATGCTATTTTTTTCTGTTAGCAAATTTGTCTTGTAATTATGGTGATTGTTATGACTGATATTACGCTGTGTTTTGTTTCAGTGTTCTAATATTCATTTAGCAGCCGACGTATGTGTGATGGGGATGTGTGCTTAATATTTCTTTTTAATTTATTACATAAATGTTATACTGTATGGCAAATGTTTACATGTAATGCTCTTTTATAATATGTAACGTCAATGTTATAAAGTAAAGTTAAATGTGTGTGAGGAGAGTTAATTGCCAGTGCGGTGTATATGAGCGTGCGCGGGCAACAGAGGGTTTCTGTGTCCATATCGCATTTTTTACAGTGTATATGTTATGTTTCTCAAGAATTAATGTCTATAGCGTATTTGAGTAATATTTAATGCCTGTCATAATTCATTGTAAAAGGTAGTACATATGTGATGAAATGAATTGAATATAATTTTATTATATTAGTTTTCAAATTTTGTCCGCCATGGTCAGTGCCTTTAAGTCAACTCTCACACATATTACAATTAATTTTGGCGAAGGAATAACTTTACTTAGGTATAGAAGAGAGCAGAATGCCAAAAAGGTTTCAAATTGCAAACATGATTAGACAGGCTTCAGACAAGTGAGCGAACAGGTAGATATACTACTTAAAAATACAGAAAGGGAACAAATACGTGGTCTACAAAAATTGTATAAACCTGTAGTATCAAAGATGGATTTTTGTTTTAGACGTGTTGGCGACAATGAGAGTACTTTCGGATGTCTTAAAGAAACACTTTGTTAAAGTTCTGTTAAGAGTTAGCAAATGTTGCGTAACTTGCGTAGCTTACTATCGATCACTCTTTATTTTTAGATGTCAGAATAATGCATACATTCGTTGGAATAGACTATGTCTCCAAAAGACAAAACACAAACACAGGCGATAGCAACCCATGTTACAGACTACACAGAAAGATATCATTACAAAAGATTCGCTTATATTCAGGCACGCGCGCGCGTCCACACGCACACACACACAGATACACACATAGAAACGCGTACAAAGTACACGCGCGCCCACACAACACACACTCACTCACACCAACGCACACACACACACACATTAATACCCTCCCTCCCACTCACTGACTGACTACCTAGTTCTCATCGTGACACCAAGCCACTTAATGAGTCAAAAACGTATTTACCTTAAGAAGCACTTTACTTTGGCACTGAAGAGCAGCATGATTAGAGGAAACAATCATTCAGCATCACAATGAACATTTTACTCATCCCAATAGGCAAATCTCTCTTGAAGTCATAGCGAAGACGAATGGATCTTGTACAATTTGATGAGAAGAATCGTGTTAGCATTATTTTACCACTATAATGAGATTTTAATAAACTCCAAAGCTTTGTTTTTTTTCCTGAAGACTTGTGTAATTTTTTAATATTCTCTATTTTTTCTGCCTTAGAAACTAGAAAGATTTATTGGTACGGTGAACACCTTATAACAAAAAAAACATCCTCAAATCCCACCTGGTATATTTCCCGTGATCTTGAAAATCTCTATAAATCTCTTGCTTGGACGAACTGAACTTCACGAAAAGTTCCTAGACAATAGCCAATACAATATCAACATTTCGATTGTTGTAAATCTGATAAATTAGTAGAATCATCGTTGAACCGTACATCACAAGCATGAGATTGGACCAACGTCTTCACTTCAACAAGGTCCTCAATTCGTTATTTTGTTTACCGGTACCGATAGCTGCTGGGTATGCCTGTTTGCTAGCCTAGTTCAGTTGAGATAGCACGTCTATGACGCATCTATCATGGTTGAATCCCCAGGTCTACAGGTTATGTATAAATTCATTCATATTCCACGTATTATTTTATCCACTTGTATAGCGCGATTTGTCCACGCTATTGGAGCATGCTCATGCGCTTACAAAAAACAATGACAGAAAAAATACAAAGTTTTTTTTTTTAAGTACCAGTATCAGTAGTCAATCGGAAATGATTTCAGCTGCTTCTCGAATGCCTCTTTATGAGACAGCCTCTTGCGGTGATTGTGGTGCTGTAAATTAGCCCCATAATGAGGAAAGGATAACAGCTACCCTATTTAAAATGTTTTGCGTTGCAGAATGACCGAATTCCTTAAAGTGTGTCGGAGGTCGAGATCAATATTGCGAGAAAAAAAAACACCTTAATGTCCAATTCACGCAAAGACGTGACTATTATAGCTTATATATATTATTCATAAATTGCTTTGAATCTAACATTTGCGAAATTTTAATCTAAACGTCATGTGCGAGAGTTAAAGAAGAAGAAGAAGAAGAAGAAGAAGACAATTTGATGCAAATGTTTCTTTTTACAGTAGATTCACTATCATCCGTCTGAGAGCAGCTCTTTTCAACATGGCTGTCCTTGGCCAAGTGCTGAAGAAGGACATAGTCAGAGTGCAAGGCGACTGGAATGCTAAGGTGGCCAAGATGCGTAAGCAACTGGGGAGACACATATGGACCACACTACAACAACGAGACAAATGACAGAGGTCTGAGACTCTTGGAGTTTGCCAGATACAACAATCTGATACTGCAAGAAAACACGTTTGTTTTCCATCAAAAAATCCAAACGATGGACCTAGCACAGTCCCAGCGCGGAGCATCACAACCAGATTGAATACATCATGGTAAAGAAACGCTTCAGATCAAGCGTAAACATTGGCAGGATAAGTACTTTTCCAGGAGCAGACATCGGATGTGACCATGATCTCGTTCGAACTGGACAAACTGCATCACCTGGAGGTGGCAAAAATATTCCACGCCACAACTGGAGGGAAATTAGCACCACTGCTCATTTTGGGAGCTGATGAAATAGATGTCAACACCATGACCACCACCTTCAACTCAGCTGTGACAGATACCGCCACTGAGATTTTTTGCAAGAAACCGTTGACCACACCTCAACATTTGGACCTTTGTAACAAACAAAGAGAGAAGAAAAAGAAGACCTCACAGGGAATTGATACCTACTGAAAAAATCAACAATGATATCCAAAAAGGCATGCGAACAGCAAAGGAGAACTGAATAGAAGATCAATGTCATGAAATAGAATAGAGAACAGTCTGAACAAGAACAACAGCAATAAAGCCTACCCGACTGTGAAGCAGCTGACAAGTGTTAAACAGCTCAAGGTCTGCACGATCCAAAGCAAGTCTGGCATATGCCTTATAGAGGAACAAGAAGTCGTGGATAGATGGACAGAGTACTGTTCTGACCTTTACAACCACACACCAAACGGAGACCCATCAGTTTTAGCATATCCTCAGAACAGAGAAGAAGAAGAAATCCTCCCAAACCTCAGCGAAGAGGTTGAGGCAGAAGTGCAACCGCTGAAGAAGGGAAGTCGGCGGGAGTGGACAACATACTCGCAGAATTGATTCAAGATGGAAGAACTGGTTCCGAGCAGCAAGCGGTGTGCGTCAAGGATGCCTACTCACTCCAACACTCTTCAACATCTTCCTAGAACGCATCATGTCAGATGCTCTTGCAGATCACGAAGGCACAGTCAGCTTAGGGGGTAGATCAATCTCCAACATCCGTTTTGCGGATGATATTGATGGATTGGCTGGAGAGGAACAAGAACTTGAACAGCTGGTACAGAGGCTTGAAACCACCTCCAGATCCTAACCTTTAGAATGGCAATAAGTGCAGGGAAGACCAAAATGATGACCATCAACACTAATGGAATCAACACGGACATCAAAGTCCGATGCCTGTCCCTCAACACAGTGCTAAGCTTCAAGTGTTTAGGAGCCATTATATCATACAATGGGTCCCGACAGAAAGTTTTCTTCAGGATCGCACAAACACCTGCTGCCCTGACAAGGTTGAAGACCATTTGGAAAGACAGGACCATCAGTCTATACTCTAATGTAAGGCTGCTGCGCTCTTTTGTCATCTCCATACGCTTGCGAAACATGGACCCTTACAGCAGACCTACAACGAAGAATACAAAGTATATGGAGGTGAAACAGAAGACTTCTGGGCATTTCCTATACCCAACATACCACCAACGACGAAGTCCGAGAGACCATCACACAAGCCATTGGACAACACGATGACGTGCACAAAGTAGTGAAGAAACGGAAACTGTGATGACATGGCCACGTCACCAGAGCATCAGGCCTTGCAAAGACCATCCTGCAAGGGTCGGTGCAAGGAGGTAGAAGAAGAGGGAGACGGAATAGGAGGTAGGAGGACAACATTCGAGAATGGACTGGTTTGACAATGAGCGAAGCAATGAGGGTTGCTGAGGACAGAAAAAGATGGAGTACGCTGGCTAAACAATCGTCTGTGGTGCCCCAACGACCTTCGGGTTATGGAATAGGATAAGATTAAAGGATAGTTTGTTTCCCGTCATAAATACACATAAAAAGGAAAAAAACAAACATTTATAACGTCTATGAACGAATTTTGACAGTCAAAACTGTGCGACGGTATATTAATGATCTTTACTCCCCTTTTGCTATTAGTCTTCAGGCGGTCAATGTCCGTCGAGGTCCTGTAACAAATTACTCGAGCCAAACGATCTCTCACACATCCCTGGTCATTGCGTCCAGGCTGATATCCCAGTGCTCTCCTATGATCCATGGCCAGCTGACTTCCGACTCAGCCGGCTTGACAAATTAGACCTTTAGCTTCAATTTGTACCACAAGTAAACTAAACGAAATAGAGGGATCAGGGAAGGAAAGCGAAACAAATTAGCGTACCATTGCGCTTTGGAGGAGAAATAAGGGAACCGAAGAGGGAAGGAAGGGGAAAGAAGGATTGAGAAAGGGAAGAAGAAAAAGAGAGAGTGTGTAAGAGAGAGGAAAGAGAGAGAGATAGAGAGTGAGGGGGAAGGAAAAGAGATGGAAAGAGGTACATCATATAAAAAGAGAGGACAGCGAGAGAGGAGGAGAGATGTGTAAATGTGTGTATATGTATCTGTGTATGTACGCGCGCGTATAATACAATAACAATAATACGGTAGATTTATATAGCGTGGTACCCCAACAAACATGGGCTCGCCACGCTTTACAATGCACTAAAAAAGCAATAATATTAAAAACAAAATAACATATGTAAAACAAAAACATGCCTAGTAAAAACTGCTAAACCAGAAGTATGTACATTAATTAACAGTACACACACAGACACACACACACAGACGCACGCGTATGTGTGTGAGATAGTGTATATATATATGTGTGGGTATTACATATAAACGGTTTCGCAGTCTTCGCTGTGTGATAGTGGTGTGGGCTGGCCAGGCGCCGCAACATTTTTGCTTGATGCATGCCCACTTCGTGCACGGCTGCGTGAACAGATCTGGTCTGAAGGATCACAATAGCATCCCCACTTGTGAGGAACTGTCGAAGACATGTAGACGACTTCTCAGTGAGTTATTCAACCGTCGAGCGTAGAAGGTTGAGATTTATTAAATCCTCTTGATTTGATGATGATGATGATGATGATGATGATGATGATGATATCCATTTATAAGACTATTCATAATGCCAGACTGGTATTGCATACTTCGCAAATAGAAGAAACATTGTGATCAAGGAAATCATTTTTAGGGACTCTCATGCAGGATTTGGATGATGGGTGTTATCCATATCCATTAATTGTACAATCTTTGAACAGCAAAGCGGTTTGCTTTAAAATATCCACAGAGTTCAATACAGCCTTAAGCTTGTTGTTAAGCTTGTTGTCGATGTCGAAATTGACTTATGTATGTTAAAAAAATCGATTGCTTCGAAGAAATCGATTTTTTAAATGGAGCACTGGAGTCAGGTTGACACACTGACTCAACCAAAGCTTTGTAGTTTTGAGGTTAGGTCAGCCAGGCTAGCTATAAATAGCTTCGCCTACGCTACCTTTCCTTTCCTTTCACTGGAAGGGAGGATGAAGGCAAGCTATAAATAGCCCGCAGCCAGCAAAATGTGGAGGCTATTCACTAGTCGTCCCCTATACGCTTAATGTGTTCGGGGACGTAAATTTTACTCAAAAAATAAAAAATATAAAAAAATGTGGAGGCACTAAACAGTGCTGCTCACATAGGCATTGAGCTGGTGTGTTGATCGCAATGCAGGGGAAAATGGAATCCAATTATGGCGATGTGAAGCTGGAAGACTTTTACAACATTATGGAACAATCGGTTTAGGAAAGTCAGATGATCATGTGGATCCCTAAAGGGGGGAATAGAAATGGTAATCCAGCGTTGTCGATGTCAAGGTAGTATTCATAAATACTATGCAACCTAACGAAACGATCGGTTTGCCGGATGCGTGGCTTTGTCGGAAATGTAGTGTTTCTGTTGGTCTGACAAACCAGTGGAAATTGCCATTCCCGATTTCGGGTTTTCTTCTCACGGAAAACAGGATGCGGGCGTTTGTGAAGCATTGTTACCTGTGTTATTGGCTGCCGTGGCACTCTGGTTCATGATAACTGCGTTATCCCCCCCCCCTCTCTCCCATCCCACCCCACCCCAACAACAACAACAAATAGAGTAAATACAAAAACTTTTCTAGTGAAGAGTTCAATAACTGACTTTCAGCAAGTTCGTAATTTTTAACTTGCATCACAATAGCACTTTTTATGACAGAAATAACGCTAAGAAAATTGTATCAATATGTCGGAAGCTATTTCGACGAGAATAATAGAGTCGGTTTCTTGGCAGCTTTAAATTGCATCTAAAGAGACGTAAATATTTTAAAAAGATATTTAGACCAGTATAGAATCTAGTTGGGCAGGTAACTAATTTTTAATGCATCCGCCCTTCCAGAGAATTTGTATGGCATAGGCTGCCTAGTCATTTTTGTCTTTCGTTTTGAGCTGACATTGAATCGTTTGTAAAAAGCAAGTCTCTCTCTCTCTCTCTCTCTCTCTCTCTCTCTCTCTCTCTCTCTCTCTCTCTCTCTCTCTCTCTCTCTCTTTGTTGCTTCTCTATGGGATGATTGTATTTTGTCTGTTTTGGATCGTATTGAATCTAATCATATGCCTTTTACCCTTTCTGTTAAATTTCTACAAGATAAAAATGTTTTGGTTTTTGATAATGTTGTTGCCATTGAAAAGTTTGCTTAGAAGCCTGGTAATTTAGAACAATTTAAAAAAGCTATAGATTCTGACCATGCACGTATGATGTTAAAAAGTGCTATGAAGTTGACTGACGTCGATTTAAATATGGCATTACATAGGTTTAACCAGTGCGTGGAATATGTTGCCCTGAGTATGAAGAAAAGAGTTGTGCTAGTCGGAAGAAGAAATTATGTCTGGTTTGACAGTGAATGTAAAACTTCAAGAAGATTAGTGAAAAGACTGTTAAAGAAATTCCATCGTACTTTATGTGATGATAATTGAGCGAATTATTGTAAGGTAAGACCAGTGGCGTAGCTAGGGATTTGGGGGCCCGTGGGGCTTGGCCTCTTTGGGGGCCCCTGCATTTTGACATTCGACATCATGACATGGGATAATGTACTTAATAACTATATAAGTATAAAAACAAATTGCAACAGTGTCACTAACTTATATAACAACGTGAATAGCAAGATTACATGGTGCCGGTGGCGTAATATTTAATATTTAATGTAAAAAAAAAAATTCGGACCTTCCTTTGGGGGACCCCTCAAGTGGGGGTCCGGAGGGACTTTCGAATTTGGACCCCCCTCCCCCTCCCCTAGCTACGCCACTAAGTAAGACGTGAGCATAAGAACCTTTTATTTTGTAAGAAAAAGCAGCTCAATGTTGAAGTGATAAATAAACTCATAGCTTCTATTCATAGTCAAAAGACGTTTTGGGAAAATGTGCATAGCTGTCATGCTGTCATGCTTGTTCACGTGTTACTATGTTTTATATGTGCTTTTGTGTGTGGTGCTGCAGCATTGACCAAATGCATTCCTTGTGTATTACTCACTTGGCAATAAATTATCTTGATATGAATTGAATTGAATAGTGCTGTTCCTAAAAGAAATATATCTAGAAATCAAATTACAGTAGACTACTGGTTCAAGCACTTTAACTTGCTATTAGAAAAAGATGACTTTGTTGCATCTGTTCGAGATGATGATGATGATATTGAGATAGAAGATTATATGTTTTCTAAACAACCTGTTACTAAAGATGTTTTGTTAGCATTGCGAAGGTTAAAAGTGAAGAAAGCTGCGGGACTTGATGGTATCATTGCTGAGCTGTTAAAGTTTTGCTCCGAATTTATTGCTCCTTTTTTTCGTCAGGTTTTTTAATGTGCTTTTTTGAAAAAATATATACATCCTGAAAACTGGACAGAATCTGTTATACTACCTCTGTATAAGAAAGGTGATGTTAACAAGCCTGATAACTGCTGTGGTATCAGTTTACCTGATGTCAGCAGTAAAGTTTTTGGTACAATTATTAATAGACGCCTACAAGCTTGAGTTGAGGAAAACAATATAACTGGTGAACATCAAGCAGGCTTTAAGAAAGGTTACTCCACTATTGATCATATTTTCACTTTGCTAGCCTGCGTTCAAAAACAGTTCTGTTATAATCGTAAACTTTATGTAGTCTTTATTGATTTTTTAAAAATGTGTTGATTCTATTAATAGGAAGTTGCTATGGCCTGTTTTGCTGAAGAATGTAATTAAGGGAAAACCTTTTCGTTGTATCAAAAGTATTTATGTTAGTGTTAAAGCTCGCATTAGATGTGGTGCCAGACTCACAAATTATGTAAATTGTTCATTAGGAGTGAAGCAAGGGGACATATGTAGCCCGATTCTTTTTTTCTATTTTTATTAATGACCTGGCGTCAGAAGTGTTAAATAATGGAAGACACGGTGTAACATTTTTTCCTGATGCTTTTGAATGTGATGTGATGTGAGAGAGCATTGAAGGGAAATAGAACGCTCATCTATTTGTCAGCAATCGTGAATGTTGAAATATCATTTATCAGAAGGATGGTGATGATGATGATGATGATGATGATGATGATGATGATGATGATGATGATGATGATGATGATGATGATGATGATGATGATGAAAAGGTATGACACGTGTAATTCAGCCTTAACGCTGTAAAAGTACATCGTAAAAAGTTTACATCCGACAGTGGGGGCCGGCGCTCCATTTTCTTCGAACGCACTTTATGGCTGGCTACCTTTGCCGTGACGCCTCAATAGATTTACCTGGAAGAAACGTTTACAATTCTGAACCTTCGAAACATTGCCGATCAGTGGGTCTACTAAATGGACTTTTTACGACGACGACGACGACGACGACGATGGTAATGAATGTAATGCTAAAAACAGAAGAAGAAGAAGAAGAAGAAGAGATGACGACGACAACAACAACAACACCGATGACTTGTGAGCTGCATCAGACGAAAGCTCAGAATAAAACGAAGGAACATTCTTCTTCTTCGTCCGATAGACAGCCAAGATCTATAACTGAGATCATTGCCATTGTGTACTGGGACGATGTGTCATTCAGGATTTAAGGCCAATAAAGAGGGTAAGAGAATATGGAGGTGATATACGATAGGGTGTGAAGGGAAGAGGAGGCTGAAGTAGCTGAGAGAGCACCTCCGAGATCCTCACAATGAAGGCGCTCTCAGATCGAGCTTGGACGACCTCATCCGGCAAAGAGTTCCAATCTTTGATTGTCAGGGGGAAGAAGAACGATTGTCGGTGGTCGGTGCGACAGATGATACGGAAGTACTGCAAGCTGTTACGTCCCACCGCCGTAGCTCAATTGGTAGAGCGTTCGCCTGGCACACCAATATCCGCTGACCCAGGTTCGAATCCCGTGGTGGGCGATATAAAATGTGGCCATTTTCACTGTCCATTTTAGCAGTATGATTGCTTTGGTGGGTCAGTGTTGATTCAGGTCCCAACCCCTCTTTCCCTGGGATGGTTATCTCCGTCTGCCATATCGCCAATGGTGGGTGCAGACGTTAAACCTCAATGTTCATCTTCAAGCTGTTACATCACGCCGACCTCTTGGGGACAAGGGTTTCAGATATTTGCAATTTATTGTTAACATGGAGGAGATTGTGATGGATGTTGTAGAAGATAGTGAGTCTGGCTATTGTTCTTCTTTTCTGCAGAGCTGGCCATTTCAGCTGTTCCAGTATTGACGAAACGCTTGCTGTTGGCTTGTTATTGCTCATGACAAAAGCGTGCTGCTCTACGCCGGACAATGTTAGAGATGAGAGTCTGCTGTGTTGGATCCCAGACCTATGAGGCCTCTTCCAGATGAGGACGAACAAGGGCTTTATAGGCCTGTTCTTTTATATGTCTGTTTAACATTAACAAAACAAAACAATCAAAAAAAAGAAGTCGAAGAGGAGAAGACGGACAAAGAGGACGATGATAACGACAAGAAGAAGAAAAGAAGAACTCGCAATAACGGTTAACATAATCAACAATCTTCGGGACCTGTGTACACTACCGCTGATCGCGTCATAAATCGAAAACACTGATGAATATGTATTTGTTATACTTAATATAGATAGCATCTTTATAGCAGGTAGGCTACATCGAATATGTATATGCATGCGGCTTCAGTGGCATTCGACGATCTTCTTTTTTTCTGACAACTTTCAAGCATGCGGCTCCAGTGGCACTCGACGATTTTCTTTTCTTCTGACAACTTTCAAGCAATGTTCAAAATCCGATCCCTTCCACCTCGCGGAAGAATTTTGAAGATGCTTTGTGCGTCTTGAAAGCGCATCAGCGTGAGATAAAGAGGGTGAAAATAGACGTTAAATTGCTTTCATGTCGGCACGAAAGGCTTATCGTCTTGCGGAATTAACTTCGACACCACCAAGATCACCAAAGGCCGTAGCAAATCACTCCCAACCACGCATTTCTTAGCTTGTTGTGTGCAGTTTCAACAATTACCCCCCATCTTTACTGGGTTCACTGGAGAGAAGAATTTAAAAAAATGTATGCGTAAACTTTTCTTTAACAGACGAGTGTCAGGACAGCAGAGCTGTAGAGAATTTTCTTATGCCGTGTTTTCAATTTGCAATGGTAAACAGCGTGTTTCAGTGGGGGTTTCCGTCCTGTATCATTCAGTGGCTGCTCCAAACGTAAATCCACCATGATGTATATGTTCTCAGTTGTGCACAGGTGCTTAACCTCTACGCTTAACAACACAGCCTTTGAAGCTTATTCCTAAACATGAAGTAACAATCCCAGGATACAAAAATAGCTGGCCCAGAAAAAAACAACAACATGGGATGTAATTTCTTTCTCGTCAAACGACCACTATATGTGTTTAAACAAAATGCGAAATAATATTACACATTATAATTATTTAGCTCTAATAATTGTACAAAGCATGAACAAAACGCCAAGAATTTCATACTATACATAATAATGAAGACAGACGTTTTTTGTCTGTTTTTACAACTGTCAGAAGTTCGGCAATAACATGTAAGATTAGCAAAAAATTTTCACTCCTTAAATTTCGGACATTCCGATCTATGAAGCATGTTACCTAGCAGCATCTTTCTCTTTACTGCTGCGTAAACCGTAGATCGAGCCGAGTACTGGGTGGTTGGAATTGGATGTGGACCGCAGGTAAGTAATGCGACTGCACTGTTCCGCGGTTGCGGAGCTTTGTTTTTGGCTACTCGGTTTTCATTGAATTAATTATAACAGATACTGCATGATTTACATACACACTTTCTCCCCCTTTTTCTGTCTGCCTACCTGTCTGTCCGTCCGTCTCTCTCTCTCTCTCTCTCTCTCTCTCTCTCTCTCTCTCTCTCTCTCTCTCTCTCTCTCTTAACACACACGCACACACACACATATTTGCAATACATCACAAATGGGTTCATTTAAGAATGTAGGAATCGGAAAGTCATTTTTTGATGGAAAAGGGTTAGGGCAAGGGTTAGTTGCAGCGCTGCAACTAGCCCTTACCCTAAACCTTTGCTAAAAAGCTTACCTAGTTCGTCTTCTATAGGCGACGAAATAGGTCGAAGTTTCTTCAAAAATTTTCCGAAAATTGACTGTATTTTTCCGTCCCGGATAGAGCACTCCTGTGTACTTAAAACACTCTTATGCACTACAACTGCACTCCCATGCACTAAAAGAGCACTCCCGCGCACTTAGAAAAAAAGTGGGGTCCTGGAAAAAAGTGGGTTCCAAGCAAATAAACCCATTTGTTACTAGAAAAGACAAGGTCTGAAACCCATTTGTGCGTTTGTTCACGTACACAAACACACACACACACACGCACACACACTCTCTCTCTATGTCTGTCTCTCTCCCTCAACTCTCTTTCTCTCGCGCTCCCTCTTTTTCTTTAGCACATACACACACAAACACACACGCGCGAGCTCACTCTTAAAAATACATAGACACATACGCGCCATCAGACAACAAGACAGCGAAATGTATTACTTGAGTATTACATGCACCTGGCAACAGTGAATCTGAATATAAATCTGAGACGAGAAAGAGAGATTGACAGACAGACAGAGCTAGAGAGAGAGAGAGAGAGAGAGAGAGAGAGAGAGAGAGAGAGAGAGAGAGAGAGAGAGAGAGAGAGAGAGAGAGAGCGGTGGGGGGGGGAGGGGGAGGGGCATTACAAAAAAGATAAATATTTGAAAGACGTATACAAATGCACGCCACATGCAGGGGATTCCATTTGTTTCAAGTCTGCCAGCTGTTGAATCGGAAGTTTAGAGAGTGTGAATGCAATGTAAATAAACCCACACAAAGTGCTGAACATTCACGCAGCTTTCTCATTCAGAGTATACATGAAACCTTCGAACATAGGTCATGAAGGGTATGGTATCTTTCCAGTAACATTGGATGATTAGCGACAGCTTAATGTGTTGTTTTTTTTCTCAGCTAAGCATAACTATAAACAAATGGATGATAAATAAACTAAAAGAATGCTAATGTGGGCAACAAGACAAAACACTACAAAACAATACAACGCATATTTAAAAACGCAACAAATACTAAAGATCCTTCAGATAAGTAGTTTAGTTTCTTCTGTTCGTAATGCCTCTATGCCGAAAATTACGGTATTTAATATAATTGCCTTTTGCCTTCACTCCCCCCCCCCCCTCCTTCTCTCTTACCTCCCCCCAATCTTCCACCCTACCCCCTCACCTCACCCCATTACCCACTCCGTCCTTTTTCACATGTTGAGCTTCATCATCATCATAATCATCATCATCATCATCATTAGTTCCTAAGCCTGTGGGGTCGTTGGGGAGACATGAAGGATGCTGACGCAGAGAGTTTGCGCCACATCTCTTTGTCTGCAGCTGTTGTCTAGAGTCGTGACCGGACCTGTTCAGCGGCTGACAACCGGTATACATTTTTTGGGGTGTGGGTGTGGGTGTGAGGGTGTTTGGTTATAGGCTCAATGGCTCTAATGGTCATGGGTTTGAGATGTTTAAACTAATTAGTTGTCAAGAGATGAAAACTTGCTAGGTGGTTTTTTTTATTTATTACCCCTACCCATGTGTTTGTGTTTTTCCTCCCTCACCCGCTTGAACTCAAATAAACTGGAAAATGCCCAAAAAGAAGAAGAAGAAGAAGAAGAAGAAGAAGAAGAAGAAGAAGAAGAAGAAGAAGAAGAAGAAGAAGAAGAAGAAGAGGAAGAAGAAGAAGAAGAAGAAGAAGAAGAAGAAGAAGAAGAAGAAGAAGAAGAAGAAGAAGAAGAAGCAGAAGTAGACCCAGTTAAGAAAGAAATAAAAGCCAACAAGAAAGACAGATACGAAAGAAGGAAGAAAAGAAAGAAAAAAAGACCACTTTAAAGAAGTTGTAAATTATTTTACAGAAACTTTTTTTCCTGCTTGTCTGACTTTCTTTCCTTCGTTCTTTTTTTGTTTTTGCTATATAAAAAAATGCTCCCCGACCCTCGTCATCCAGCCACCACGCTCACACACACATTCACAGCACCCCATACTTTCACACACATGCACAAACAAATTAACCTAAGTCAGGATCAAATTGAAGACTTGCCAATTCTGAAGGTTTGTTATTTACCACCGTGCCATCGCAACACAACAAGAAGAAGAAAAAAAAAGAACGAGGAGGAGAATATAGGATTTTGAAGCTTCAGTTCTGTACTAAAATGATATATTCTGAGTCTTATTTTCACAATTCGTGATTGTCAAATAACGTACATTATAGTTGTTGTTTCCAAAGAACTTTCACCGAGTTTTACAAATGCGTTTACTATTGGGCCAGGAAAACACAAACTGCATACACACTTTATCTTAACCTAAGCGAAGAAATAATAAATAACTGTAAGCATGCTGAAATAAATATACTTATATCTGGAATACCCACGAACTTTCTACTTTAATGTGTATGCTATTTCCAGAGCTGGCTGTCAGATACCGCTGCTGAACTCTGTGCAAAAGGTCTTAGTTAGTTAGTCATTGTTTATAGGGTCCAGCTGGCTGCAAAAAGCCGAATCAGGACCACAACTTGGTTGAAAGAGGTCTCACCCCTGATCCGTATAAAAGATGAAACAACCCTAATGGTAACACTGAACGCACTCCATCAGCCGGTCACTTTACAATAATGACATTCCAAGTAGGGGACGCGGAGGCTGTACTCTAATTTATTGAACCATCCTATCCTATCCTATCCCGTAATTCGAAGGTCGTTGAGACACCACAGATGATCGTTGAACCAGCGTACTCAATCTTTCTCTGTCCTCAGCAACCCTCATGGCTTTGCTCAGTGTCAAGCCAGTCCATTCTCAAATGTTGTCCTCCCACCTGTTTTTCTGTCTCCCTCTTATTCTGCTTCCTTGCACCGTGCCTTGGAGGATGGTCTTTGCAAGGCCTGATGCTCTGGTGACGTGGCCATATCATCGGAGTTTCCGTTTCTTCACCACTGTGAGCATATCATGGCTTAAATGATGGTCTGTCGGATTTCGTTGTTGGTGATGAGCTACATCATTGCATTACATTACATCATTATTACTTTAGGTCCAGCGGACTCTTCCGAGCCAAATTAGGACCGGACAACCCCTGATCCGCATAAAAGATCTGCTGAAACAACCCTAGTGGTAACACTGAAAGCTCTCCACCAGCCAGTCACTTTACAATAAAGACATCCCACGCAGGGATCCCTGAGTCTGTACTCGATTCCCCGTTTACAAAAACAAAATAGAATACAAACATCATTATATATTATCAACAAAACACAAATAAAATGCCTACATTGCTAAATAATAACATCAGAGGAAGCGCTAGTGACCATTTGGCAGAAAGCGTCCAATATTCCCATACGAAATACGATAAAACCGAAAATTGTAATTATCACATAATAATTCCAATTTTCACTTCATAATTACAATTTTTACGTGTTATGCTTAATTCTGAATAAGGTGGCATAGGGCCTACTAACGCCAAAACGTGCATTTACAGGTATCAGTGATAATACGTGTTCTGCGTAATTCACAATATGACGGCCTACTAGCGCCAAAACCTGATAATTACAAATAGAGTTGCTAGAGCCAAAACTAAAAAATTAAACATAACTACGCGAATATGTTTGTAAGTTTTCAATGATAATTTTAATTATCCCTTAATATTTGTAAAGTTTCCTATGATATTTGTAATTATCTCAAGATATTTGTAATTATGAGGTTTTGGCGCTAGGAAGGCGTGTCAAATACTGATAATTACTAATTAACACAGTGGATTACCTTTATTTTTGTAAATTACACAGAACACGTGCTAATTTCAATTATCTCGTGATAATGGTAACTCTCGGTTTTGGCGCTAGTAGGCTGTCATACCTGTCTTTCCAATTTACCGAATCCCCGTTTACAAAAACAAAATAGAATATAAACATCATTATAAAATAGGAACTGCCATATAAAATGCCTACATTGCTAAATAATAATACCATAGAAAGCCCTAATGACCATTTCGCAGAAAGCGTCCATATCATTATCCCCAAGCTGACCCAACAGACCCCACACACAAAATAATGAAGAGTTTGGGGAAAGTTTTTAAGAAGAAAGGTATATGACTGGTCTAACATAGAACATAGTAGATTGCTATGACAGAGTAGGAATGAGAAAGAACCAAGGAGAAAAAAAAACACTGTGAGAATATAAAGCACTACATTTCCAGAAAGCGGGTACACTATTTATGCAGAAACCCTCGGGACCCCCACTTTTGAGAGGGGGTGGATGGGGGTGCAAAAGGTCTGCTGGGGGCTACTTGTCCTCTTATCAGCAAACGGCGAGTCTTTATTGACGTGAATTACCGATCAAAGCCAGATGCCAGACACATACTCATTCCAAACTCTCCTCGGTGGACGCGACGTGGACTGCTGGAAATGTCTGCTATGTCGCAGCACTGTGCTGATGTTTCGCCACCACGCGAGAATGATTAGGCATACCATTAACTGTTTGTCTCGACTCCATTAGCATTGACCCACAGCATGCCATTCGGCCCACACCGTTCCACTCCACCCCTGGCCGAAATAAACAACAACAGAAAAAACAACAAAACAACATCCACGTTGTTGCCTTCTTTTTAGAAAAGGTCTTGTGTTGAAAATAATAGCCTATGCCTTCTGTTATGCTAAGGTTGTCATTATTTTCCTTTATCCCCTCCCTTCAGTTTCCATAAGAACTAGTACGACCTTGATCACTCAGCGTTAGCGTGCATATCCACACTTAAGAATCGGCAACGGAATTACGGGTGCTTGTAACCATTAAAAAAATAGATGAAGTTTCGTTGCCCTTTCCTCCTGATGGATACGCACTCTAACTCACCCCAGGATCGCGGATTACAACTTCAGAGATTTCTTAACTTTGTTGATCTGTAAAAAGCTGCATGGACATGCAGTGCAGATATATCAAAATGTTAAACTGACTCTGAAAACTTTCACTATGATGGTATACATGCACCCGTTGTAGGCCTGCTTGTGTCCCCTGTGTGATAATTAAAGCGAACAGCACTCAAGATCCAGGTCTACGTTGCTGTGCCTTCGGTGCACATTCGCACGCAAGTGAATAGAACAGCTGACTTCATGAACTCTTATGAGTGTCGAACTTATAGGCCTATATATCAGACATACGCTTGTATTAAAACGTGTTTTTTCCCCATGAGATTGCGGAGTATAAACTTCATCCAACTTCATTTGGTCGGGTCGGGTCGTTCCATGGAGAACTATAACATGTCGGTTGGTCGGTCGCTCCGATTTTATTTGTTGTTGTTACGTTGAAACGCTAATGGTAGTATGTCTGAAACGCGCATGATAGATCTAATCGTTTCGTTTTGCAAAGTATTCAATAATGGAGTTTATTTACCTTTGATTTGAGTTTGCATTGTTGTTAGAAGAAGCTTTGTATAACGTTGATAATTTTGTTGGTTGATATTGTTGGAGAATTCTCTAGATCTGCTTATTTACTGTCGATGGAAATTTCCCGAAAATGTAGAAAGTTGAGGACATTCCCGAAAGGAGAAGAAATATGTATGACGTAAGACAGTGATGACGAAGTTTAAAGCGATTGGTAACGAGATCGTTCCACCTTGTTCTGGACTAGAGAAAAAATTATATATTCGATGCTCTGTGTGTTGTTGTGGATAGTTGTTGATAGTGAGTTGGAAAGTAACAAGTTGAGAGTGGAAAAGCGATTGTATGCAGTTGTTGATGTGTGCTGAATAAAAGTGGAAAACTTCATACGAAGACTTTGACTTGTTGCTGCTGAGTGAGCAGGCTGTGTGGATAAACGAATCTGAGTTACACTTTATCAGGAATTCAGCATTGGGGCTGAATCAAATACTGATAAAGAAAAACACCAATATCGATTTGAGTGTAACAGTTGTTAAAACACATTTTTGAAAAATCTCAATAGTGACTAAACCAATTGTTATTATTATTACTATGCAGATACTTTAACCACGGCAAAGCCTTTTGTGTCAATGTCCTTTCCTCTTTCTCAAAGGTCGAGTTGGTTGCACCGATTTTGATAATTTGTTTGACTGCAGATAGTAAAGCTGTTGACTTGTCAATCCATACTGTCATGCTGCTTCCTTACGATAAGACTGAGTCACAACATCGCTACAAAAATAAACACTTTTCAAAGAATACAGATTTTCAGCTTTTTTTTTTTTTTAAATGAGTGTTTGATATTGTTGTATGAAATTAAAGGACAAAGTGCCAAAAGAGGAAATAATAATAAAACACGATGCTATCACGCCGCGCTTTTTCTTCAATCGAACTCCAAAGAGCGACGATCTAAATAATTCGCTATTGCAGAACGTGGAAGAGAAATCAAAGTTAAAAAAAGTTTGTTTGTTTTTAAATTAAGATTGACCGCATCCAATACCGTTATTAAAGAGAGGGAGGAAACCGGAGTACCAATGAAAACCCCTCGGTGTCCTGAAAAGTCTTGTAACTCAGTCACGTAAGTTCGGCCCATGCGGGGTTCGAACTCTCCACCTTCGGCATAAGCAACCAGCTCTCAATTAACTGTGCTACCACCAGGCAACCCCATGCAGACACAGACTTACATTTGGATGGCTTGCCATTTTGTTGTTTCTCGCGGATGCGGATGTGGATAGTGGTAAAGCAATAGGCCTCTTTTGCACAAACGGGTATATGCATCCGCACGTACCAGGGCGCCATGACGTAGGAAGGGGGGTATTTCCGGCAGCGTGCAGAATGGAAACTGCACCATACCGAGTCTCAGAGATCAATCTATCACCACCAGCCTAAAATGAATATCTATTGTATGGTGATGCCTCCTCTACAATCTCTGATACTCAGCAGTCTCTGGTGCAGTGGAAACTTAACTGTATTCTGGAACGCACATGGGACAAAGTACGAAGTCCAAATTAACTAGCGGCACAGTTGAACGCTTCGAGCGCAAATGCTGCCATGCAGGTGTTGAATCAAACTTAATAAATCTCGACAGTATAGGGTAGGTCTGGATTCCTTGTGCCACGGGATAGGTTATGTCTATCCTAAAAACAGTATTAATTTGCTTTTTTTTTCTCTGTGTTCTTGCACTATTTTTGGTTTATAGACGCTTTCATTTACCTATGAGTCTATGTCGCTTGCCGCCTTTGCAGTGAGAACTTGCAGAAGGAGAAACTGTAGATGGTTTTTGTAGTGAAAGTAAATTGATGTGATCTTGAGAAAGCTTTTTGTTTGTTTATTATTTAACTTTTTTTCGATGTTGTGTTCATTGCTATCCTATCCTATCCTATCCTATCCTGTCCCATAACCCGAAGGTCGTAGGGGCACCACAGATGATCGCTTAACCAGCATACTCCATCTTTCTCTGTCCTCAGCAGCCCTCATGGCTTCGCTCAGTGTCAAACCAGTCCATTCTCGAATGTTGTCCTCCCACCTCTTTTTCGGTCTCCCCCTTCTTCTACCTCCTTGCACTGTGCCTTGCAGAATGGTCTTTGCAAGGCCTGATGATCTGGTGACGTGGCCATACCATCGGAGTTTCCGTTTCTTCACCACTGTGAGCAGGTCATCGTGTTGTCCAATGGCTTGTGTGATGGTCTGTCGGACTTCAACGTTGGTGATGTGTTGGGTATAGGAAATGCACAGAAGTCTTCTGTAGCACCTCATCTCCATGCTTTGTATTCTTCGTTGGAGATCTGCTGTGAGGGTCCATGCTTCGCAAGCATATAGGAAGATGGAGATGACCAGAGAGCGCAGCAGTCTTACTTTGGAATGTAGACTGATGGTTCTGTCTTTCCAAATGGGCTTCAACCTTGTCAGGGCAGCAGTTGTTTGTGCGATCCTGGAGAGGACTTCCTGTCGAGACCCATTGTCTGACACAATGGCTCCTAAATATTTGAAGCTGTGCACTGTGTTGAGGGATTGGCCTTGTACTTTGATGTCCGTGTTGATGCCATTGGTGTTGTTGGTCATCATTTTGGTCTTCTCTGCACTTATTTCCATTCCATAAGCTCTGGAGGTGGTGTCAAGCCTCTGTACAAGCTGTTCAAGTTCTTGTTCCTCTCCAGCCAATCCATCAATATCATCCGCAAAACGAAGATTGGAGATTGCTCTGCCCCCTATGCTGACTGTGCCTTCGTGATCTGTAAGAGCATCTGACATGATGCGCTCTAGGAAGATGTTGAAGAGTGTTGGGGAGAGTAGGCATCCTTGACGCACACCGATTGTTGTTCTGAACCAGTTCCCGATGACGCTGTTATGGAGGACTGCACTGGTAGCCTTGTCATACAGGCTTTTGATGACTTCTATAATTTTAGGGCTGATGTTGTACACTTTCATGGTTGCCCATAGAGCTGCATGCCAGACTCGGTCAAATACCTTCTTGAAGTCTATGAACACATGATATAGATGTTGTTGGTGCTGTAGGTATTTCTCACAGATTATTCTGAGGTTGAAAATCTGTTCAGTGGTACTTCGCCCTGCCATGAATCCTGCTTGTTCTTCAGCTATGATTTGTTCAGCTTGTGGTTTCAACCTGTTGAGTATTATTTTCAGGAGGACTTTGCTGGGATGGCTGATGAGGCTGATGGTGCGGTAATTTTCACACTCCTGAAGGTTACCTTTTTTGGGAAGAGTGATGACAAGCGACTGGGTCCATGGTGTAGGCCATTCCCCACTCTGCCAGATCTTGTTACAGATAATGGTGAGAGCATCAGTCATCGCTGCTCCTCCTGCTTGTAGCAGTTCCGCTGGTATGTTGTCCACTCCCGCTGACTTCCCTTTCTTCAGCGATTGCACTGCTGCCTCAACTTCTTCCCGGAGAATTGGGAGGATTTCTTCATCTTCTCTGCTCTCGGGACATGCTAGAACTGATGGGTCTCCATTTGGTGTATGGTTGTAAAGGTCAGAGCAGTACTCTGTCCATCTGTCCAAGACTTCTTGTTCTTCTGTAAGGCAAATGCCAGACTTGCTTTGGATAGTGGAGACTTTGGGCTGTTTAACACTTGTCAGCCGCTTCACAGTCTGGTAGGCCTTCTTGCTGTTGTTCTTGTTCAGATTGTTCTCTATTTCCTGGCATTGATCTTCTATCCAGTTCTCCTTTGCTGTGCGCATGCCTTTTCGGATGTCATTGTTGATTTTTCGGTAGACATCAGCTCCCTGTGAGGTGTTCTTTTTCTTTTTTAACTCTCTTCGTTTATCACACAGATCCAAAAGTTCAGGTGTGATCCACGGCTTCTTCTTTGGTCGGTGCTTGCCAAGGATCTCAGTGGCGGCATCTGTTACAGCTGAGTTGAAGGTATTGGTCATGGTGTTGACATCTACTTCGCCTGCCCCAAAAATAAGCAGTGGTGCAAATTTCCCTCCAATTGTGGCCTGAAATATTTTTGCCACCTCCGGGTCTTGCAGTTTGTCCAGGTCGAACTTCAGCCTAGTGCACTTTGCTGTATTTACTCTCTTCAAATGGAGCCGTAAAGACATCATCACGAGATCGTGGTCACTTCCAATGTCTGCTCCTGGAAAAGTGCGTGTCCTGCCAATGTTGATGCTTGATCTGAAGCGTTTCTTGACCATGATGTAGTCGATCTGGTTGTGATGTTCCCCGCCGGGACTGTGCCATGTCCATCGTCTGGATTTTTTGTGGAGACCAAGCGTGTTTGCCAGTACCAGATTGTTGTATCTGGCAAACTCCAATAGCCTCAGACCCCTGTCATTTGTCTCGTTGTTGCAGTGGGGTCCGCATGTGTCTCCCCAGTTGTGGTGCGCATCTTGGCCAACCTTGGCATTCCAGTCGCCTTGCACTATGACTATGTCCTTCTTCGGCACTTGGTCAAGGGCCGCCTGTATATTTTCATAAAAATCCTCCACTTCGCTGTCTTCATAGTCTGATGTTGGAGCATAGGCCTGGATGATGGTAATGTTGAAAGGGGTTGCTCTCAGACGGATGGTAATGAGTCTACTGGAGACTGGGCGGCAACCCATGACAGTGGCTAGAATGTTCTTGTGGACCAAGAATCCAACGCCGTGTTCGTGCCTGTCATCTCTACCGCTGAAATAGAGCTTGTGGCCTTTGTCAGTCGTTGTTTCACCTAGGCCTTTCCAGCGCAGTTCGCTGATACCTAGAACGTTCCATCGATAGTGGTCCAGCTCGTGGGCCAGTTCTTCTAATTTTCCTTCCGCAGTTAGGGTCCTGACATTCCAGGTTCCTATGACGATGTTGTTTCTCGTGCGGATCTTGCTAATTTGTCCATCAGTAGCATACTTTTCACCTCCGTCCTGGTGGCCAACGGAAGGCGCGGTCCTTGTGTAGCCGGGCGACGACCGATCCGGCATGGAATTAGTGGATAGCCTCATCATGTGTTGTGTCTTGGGCAAAAAAAGACCTGGCAGGGCCCAATCCTCTCCAGGCTGTTGGCCACAGCCGAAATCCACGAATACAGTGTGGCTCGCCTTGGCCCTGAGCACGTGGTCGTTGAACCTGTAGTAACGTGAGGTTCCTCCGCCCTGGCCGGTGACTTCTGTGTAGAAGACTTTCGCCCAGTGATGCCGTGCTAACATCACCCCTGTTAGTCGCCTCTTACGACACGCCGGGAAACGTTGGGTCTATTCTATTTGCCCGAACCCACAGTGTTCATTGCTGCTAAAGACAATTGCTACAGTAGTATAACATTTTCTGTGGATCCAAATGGAGAAAGATTCCAGAGTGTTGAGTGAAAAGGTTTTGTAACATAACCTGCCCCCGAAAGACACGACCTGCCACCAGATGACACAATGTATCCCCGCAGATGTTATGTAAAATTGTTATACCTATTACCCTTTATTATCTGGATCTGGAATAATACGTCACAGGAGCCTTGTTGGCTATCGTCGTGACGGACCTGGGGGCGCAATCTACTTGTTGGAGGGTCTTGGTTAAAACTTCAAATGTCACTGGTTTTAAAAACTGCTTAAAAACATGGAATTGGTCAGTGGATTGACAGCCCTAGCGGTGACGTCCTCAGCGCTGGTGATGCTGCGCTGGCGATGTCATCGTTGCTTAGTTGATTCCACTCGACTGCAGTCCGTACAAAGAATGAGTGCTTGTATTGTTCGGTCTTGCATGGAGGGATGCGGAAGCCGCGCGAGTTATTCACCGCTTGCCTTTGGACGATGTTGTCACTGCTGTAGTCTTTAAACCTTGTAGGACGTATTCTTCGTCGGCCGGTAGGGGTAGGGTGGAGGAACTTGTCAGGAGGTAGTGCTGGGATTTCACCATCTACCATTCTGTGGAAGAGTTTGAGGCGAAGCTGCCTGCGTCGTTCTTCAAGTGATGGGAGTTTCAGGGTTTCCAGCATGGCGCTCATGCAACCTGGGTTCCGGGACTTATAGTCTCTTGTTATGAAGCGGGCTGCCTGGCGTTGAACTCTTTCAAGCTTATCTACCTCCTGTTTCAAATAAGGGTCCCATATCGTAGCTCCATATTATTATTTTTTCTCTTTTTTTTAGGTTAACGCAAGAACATTTAAATGATTTTCTGTGTATATTTTTTTTTACATATTTTACTTCTGCTCAAAACTGTATTTAAGTTACAATTTTATTGAAAAGGTTTTACCATAAATCAATCTTTCATTTATTGACTGTTCACAAATTTAAGTAATATTAGACATTTAAAATTAAACGTTTAAATCACATAAAAATACGATAATATTATAAAAATGTACCGTTAGGAGATCTAGCAATAATGTTCAAAACTTTTGTAACATTTGGATGGTATAGGATCTCGTCTACAGAATGTCCATATTCAATTATGCTATGATCATATTCTTAACACTTCATTTAAAACTGTGCATTCTAATAAAATGTGATAGGTCTGTATGACATATACATTGAACCTCTGCTAAGTATTTAGTATCCCATCTATTCATTCTTAATTTAAGCATTAACTTAGAACATTGTTTGAAACATGTTAGTATAGTTACCTTTTTAATGCTATTATCATTGTGAACTGCATCTTTTAGTAATGAATACATTTAGTGATTGCACATATTCAAATTAGATATAGTTAGGGAACCTGCTGGCATTTGTGCCCCCTCGTTGGCTAATTTGTTACATACCTCAATCCAATTAATTCCACAGTATCATGGAGGCCACCAGAAATCATTTATTTATCTGGAAAACATGCAATGTATCATATGTTTATTTTCATATCTAAACTCACTTCTACCTTTACAGTTCCACCGTTTTCCTGCATATAAAACTGCTTTTGAATACTCGTATATCAAATAATTATAAAGATAAAGTCATGATGCAATTTAAAGCCATACAAATTGTATAAAGCTGTAAATATGGAAAACCCCTTTCCTAAATACTATGACCTTCTTATATTTATTACAAGAATAGTAAAAGCTGATATATTATCTTAAGAATCTAAGACTGACCCGTCAGATTAAAAAAATGCCTACGATTTTAATACTTACTTTCAAATGCTAATTTACCTCAGTAACTAATAAATCAGGATTATCATATATTTTTAGCTTGGCTATGGTCAATATCAAATTTGCACATGTGTGCTCCCATGGTGAAATCAGTGGTGTCCGTGGAAGAACTGAAATGTATATGATATCAATGTTACACTTACCAAAAAGGTCTTATGTATATATATTTCATCTTGTTCCCAATTTGGAACAGATAAACACCTCACCATATATTTTGAAGTAGATAGTTGATTTTTTTTAATTTAATATTAATATTCGAGCTTCTTGGTATGTTCTGAATGTGTTCCACGAACTTGACCTCCAAATGAAACTTTAATTTAAGGTTTTAAATTGAACTTGAATTCAGTTACTGTTCCCATATCTTTATCTAAAAAGGAAGCAATCAATAGAATGTATAAAAAAAGCTTTTTTAAAGAAAATATAATTCTTCAACCCAATGTTCGTTTCATGTTGTTTTTTCAAGATCTGATATACCATTAGCATATAGAATGTTTCTTAAATTCACTACGAACTAAATTTTGTACAATAGTTTTTGCTCATGTATCTGTGCACTTTCACTGCTACCTCTAAATGCAACGATTTTGACTTTTTACTACCAATGGAAATGAAAAACATTAAGATGCTAAGTGACATAACGTTTTCAGTTGGATTAAAGATTGCAATTTTTTTAAATTTATTCATTTGTTAAAAGATGTATGTTTTGTTAGTTTTTTCCACCGGCTGTTGTATGAAGAGTCCATGTGTATAATCATATGGGTATGTGTGAATGGAGGTAAGGAAGAGAGAGAGAGAGAGAGAGAGAGAGAGAGAGAAGAGAAAGAAAGAGAAAGAGAGAGATTTTAAGTATGATTTAATTTTGTTCCAGCGTTGTTGATGATTTTTTAAAATAGTTATTTCAATGTGTTTATTAATATATTTATTTTCTTATTTAAAATGTGTAAATCACTTAGGTGGATAACAAACAATACATGAATAACACCCAGGTTTTACTGATTTTGAAATACTTTTGCTTTTGTTTAGAAATATCAAGATAAATGTTCGGTTGGAATTATTTTGTAATATTTTCTTTAACTTCTGGGGATTTGTGTTCACATTTGTTCGTAAGTATCATTTAATTGTCAATTTACTAAAAAGATGTCCAATGAATTTATTTTAAATAATATTTTGTTTTGGGTATATATTACTTTTGTTCAGAGGTATCGTTTAATTTTGAGTTCATTGAGAGGATATCAAGTAGCTTGTTGCATTTTCTGTATTGAATTAATAATGTTACGTTTGTTCTGAATTATAAATCCATTAAAACCCTTTCTTTGCTTCAGTAAATATTTCATTTTAATGTTAGGACCATTACCTTGAACTAAACTGAAAATCACAGCGAATAGGTCCTTTAAATATTATTATTTTACTAGTCTCTATACACACACCGGTGAAGAAAATGCAAAGACAAATATGTAGTAAAACATTTTTCTGATGACATGTTTTGTTTTGGTTATGTAACTGGTTAATTAAGAACAAAGTCTATCAGTTCTTACTGAATGTTAATTTTAAAAAAAAAATTTGGGTCATGATTACAATGAAATAGGATTCAATTCAGAAATTTTTTTATTTGCATTTGTCCCTTTCTCTTCATTTTTCGCATTGTGTGTAATCTATATGTATGTATGTGAGGGTGGGTGTGGGTGTGTGAGTGGATGTGGGTGTGAAGCAAACACGTCTTGCACAGCCTATTCTATCCTATCCTATGCTATCCCGTAACTAGAATGCCGTTGGGGCACCACAGATGATCGTTTAACCAGCGTACTCCATCTTTCTCTGTCCTTAGCAACCCTCATGGCTTCGCTCAGTGTCAAGCTAGTCCATGCTCAAATGTTGTCCTCCCACCCCTTTTTCTGTTTCCCTCTTTTTCTGCCTCATGCATTGTGCCTTGCCTAATGGTCTTTGCAAGGTCTGATGTTCCGGTAACGTGGACATACCATCGGAGCTTCCGTTTCTACACCACTTTGAGCATGTCATCGTGTTGTCCAATGGCTTATGTGATGGTCTGTCGGAACGTCGATGGTGATGTGCTGAGTATAGGGAATGTCCAGGAGTTTTCTGTAGCACCTCATATCAATGCTTTGTATTCTTCTTTGTAGATCTGTTGTGGGGGTCCATGTTTCGCAAGCTCAATGGAAGATGGAGACGACAAGGGAGCGCAGCAGCCTTACCTTGGAATGTAGACTGATGGTCCTGTCTATCCAAATGGGTTTCGCTCTTGTCAGAGCAGTAGTTGTTTGTGCAATCCTGGAGAGGACTTGCTGTCGGGACCCATTGTTTGATACAATGGCTCCTAAATATGTGAAGCTATGCATCGTGTCGAGGGATTGGCCTTGGACTTTGATGCCAGTGTTGATGCCATTGGTGTTGTTAGTCATCATTTTGGTCTTCTTTGCACTTATTTCAATTCCGAAGGCTCTAGAGATGGTGCCAAGCCTCTCTACCAGCTGTTCAAGTTCTTGTGTTTCTCAAGCCAATCCATCAATATCATCCGCAAAACGGATATTGGAGATTGCTCTACCCCCTATGCTGACGGCGCTTTCGTAATATGCAAGGGCATCTGACATGATGCGCTACAGGAAGACGTTGAAGAGTGTTGGAGACAATAGGCATCCTTGAGCACGCAGATTGTTGTTCTAAACTAGAAGGCGCTGTTGTGGAGAACTGCATTGGTAACTTTGTCATACAGGCTTTTGACGACTTCATTAATGTTAGGGCTGATGTTGTACTCTCTCATGGTTTATCATAGAGCTGAATGCCAGACTCGTTCAAACGCTTTCTTGAAGTCTACAAACACATGACATAGATGTTGTTGGTGCTGTAGGTATTTCTCACAGATTATTCTGAGGTTGAAAATCTGCTCAGTGATGCTTCGCCCTGCCGTGAATCCTGCTTGTTCTTCAGCTATGATTTGTTCAGCTTGGGGTTTCAACCTGGAAGTGAAAACAGCCACCAGTCTAATTTCATCATAACCCTGTTACACTGCACATTAGATATTAGTGACACTGAAAAGGTGCATTTACATTTCCAAAGACCTTCCTTTGCATTCCTCAAATAACAAACTATGTTATAAGAATGTACAAAAATAGGCATTTAAGCCATAATTGAAGTGTTTAACATATGCAATTTTATATGCAATGAGCTGTATTTAAATCACCACCATTTTCTGCACAATTTTCTTCTTTATTGGGTATTTGCACAAGAAGTCCCATAGGGTGAGACAAGCTACCACGGATTGGGAAAGGTGGTTTTACTTTTTACTTATGTTCTTATTTTTGCAATAGCATGATGAATATGCCTTGAAATGCTGTTTTTCTTGTTTCGATTTGTATCTGGATTATTATTCTTTTATTTGGTGTTTCTTCGGATGATTTCTGTTAACAATTGAGGCAATGAGAGAAAAAGGTCAATTTTTCTGGCAAAAGGTGCCCTGACCTCCTATAATTTGTTTACATTGTAGGCGACCTTTAGGCGCCTCCCTTCGCGAGTATTTGGAAATGAAAGCCGCCCTATAATCTACACCTTGTTTTTCATAATTTGTGTCAAAGTAAATTTAAGCTTTTGACCTCGTTTGAATCTGGAACACGCGATGCACTGTATGACCCCTCTAACAACTTTCGGACCTCCATTAATCTCTTCGTCAATCATCATGGTTTGATTTCCATTAACTTCTTTGTTCTCCTTGTTCTTGTTCGGCTTGTTTTCTGGTCGGGTCAGGGTCGAATACACAAAAAGAATCCCTAATTAGCAAACGCAGATACTTTTGTTAAAATAGAAAGCTGAAGATATTGATAAAAGATATTGTCAAAACATTTATAGTTTCCTTAGCTTAAACTTTGACAGAGGGTTTTATTCTAATAACCCTCCAGCTGTTTTTCATTCCCACACATTCTTTCCACACACCCCTAGGAGCCATACACCCCGCCACTGTCGGAATTTTTAAAAAAATCTTTTAAATACGAATGGATGCAACAGAAACAACAATAACAACAGCAAAACAAAGCCATCACCTCCGTAATTTGGCTGACACTAAGTTCACAACTAAAGCATATATTAGCTTCGCAGATAACTGCTAAGCGTAACATTGTTTTGTTTTGTAAATTGTTATTTTGCCTTTGACTTGTTGCTGCTTGAATATAAGAAGAGAAGCATAATAGTAACATTCCTTGTTGGAATGCACATCCGTAGCTTGTCAGATGCAATCTGCACTAAAGGGCTGCATATAAATACAACATACACATACCAGCATATTTCCTGTGTCTCGGGACTGCATAACAAAATAAGAGTGGGGGGGGGAGGGGGGGGGGCCAGGAGAACTGGGCTGGATGGGACACAAGGTGCTGAAAGTCGTTTCACATGCCTGTTTTATTAATTGCCGTAATAGCACGCCTTTGTTTCTTTATTTCCCGAGTTATTTGGAAATACGTTGAAAACGTCAGGAATCAGAACGAGCCCAATGTCGGTCTGGCGGTCGGTTCGCCCTTTCATTGCTTGCCATATCTCAAGAACCACTGAACAGATTTGGAGCAAACTTTATAAGAACAATACCTAGGTTAGAGGCTAACCTCGCGTGCCGTCGTATTTGCATTATCTTAAAGGTCAAGATCGCTTAGGGTCGATGTCTTGCTAAACACCTTTTACTCTATATTTGAAGTAAAAAAATCACCTTACAAACTGTTGGACCGATTTTGATACAGATATTTATTTCAAACTCATCGTCACACGTTTTTAGTTTTACCCCAAAACGTTACTCGATCGATTTGAGTTGTTCTTTTTTTAAAATTCTGCAGCTCCTTTAAACTACTGCTTAGTATTTTATTAATTCACAGTGTCACTTTCTCCAAGGTCAAAGTCGCTAAAGTTCATCATTTTGCTCTAAACACGTTTTGCGCTGTAGGTCCATTTCTCGCCATTCTCGATCAAGAGACCTTACTTTTATTCGGTCTTGATCATAGAGTGTCCATCATTGATGCTTTTCGGTATTGCATGGGCTTCTCCGCCTAGGAATCTTCTTAAGGGTCATAAATACAGATGCATTTTGACATCCAATCGAATGGAATTAGTCTTATTTTCAAGGTCTCTTGAGAGAAGATGCAGAAGAAGAAGAAGAATGAGTCTAAGCACTACTACTACTACTACTACTACTACTACTACTACTACTACTACTACTACTACTACTACTACTACTACTACTACTACTACTACTACTACTTTGTTTTAGATTGCTTTGTAATATACTAGAATAATTTTGTTTATCAATAGTTAATTAATTAAATAGCCAATAGTTATTTTTTAATTTGACGTTTTCTGGAATGTTATTTTTTTATCCAAAGTCAGGCATATCTTCATTAATGTAGTGCTTATTTTCATTATTCTGTGTTAATCTGGTACTGATTTGTCGTCAATATAAATTTAGAGTGATTGTGCTTTTTTTTCTCAAAGGATGATATGTTGTAGAATTTGATCATGGAAGAAAATTGGATTTCCCTACCGTTGACTACTTCTCAGGCGCCGATCATATATATTTCGGACCGAAATAGGATTTTATAATATATTATATTTAATCTTTCTTATATAGCGCTTTTTCAACTCAAGAACTTCCCAAGGCGCTTGCCGATACAAGATCTAACTTAAATCGCCCATTTCCAGCCTTTGGGTGCATACAGTAGTCTGACGCCCTGACAACTGAGCACAATCCTATGCGAGCAGGCTTAATGTCTGCTGGGTTTATTTGTATAGCCGGCACTTACCCTTGTAGGACATGAGCGTCAAGATCTTTAAGTCCCGCGATGTAATGCGTGCGTTACAGATTAGACCTCGGTTCATACTCTCATCCAAAGGAGTATGGGCGTAGTGTCTCAGGATCGTGTTCTTTTTTTCCTTTTTTAAAACTTTTTTTTCTCTTCATTATTTGCCTAAGATGTTAGCGTTGGATCATGAACATAAAGGAGTTCAAAGAACGAAACCATCTCGGCAAGTCTTGATAATTTGAATTGCCTACTGAGGTATTCTTGTGTACGAACGAAACTGCGCCCGACAGCACACTCCAGAGACCTTAGTTCTTGTATTGTTTCAAAAAGCCATATTATTCCCAACAAAATCTCGTTCACGTATTAGAAACGAACGTTGACCATCAGCACATAATTCTCCCATTCTGAATATTCTTTTCAGGATCTTTGCAGATACGTACTATGAATTCGCTCTTTGCATTTGAGACAGCGAGAAATGAATGAATTGAACTGTTCCTGAGTACCCTTGGTATGATTAGCACATGACTTATGATCAAAGACAGATGTACTATTATATTATAGCATAAAACTCCGTCCGATGAGAGTGTAAACCGAGGTATATAGTCTGCGCACGCACACATTTTATCGAACGGACTTTAGAGATCCTGACGCTCATTTCCTAGACGTGTGAGTGCAAGAAACAAAAACACCCAGCATGCTCCAGGCTTTTTCTATCCTACCCCGGTCGCCCAAGATTGTGCTCAGTTGTTTTGAGTGTTTGATGACATGCGCATAAACGAACGGTTTGATCCTGTTTGAACAACAACAGCAGCAAGAAGAACAAGAAGAATAGCATACAGGTGTAACATCGTCAAAGATTCGTGTACCTTATTTTTGACCGGGCACCTTTGCGCATGCGCTAGGACAAGTCGGGCCGGTCTTTTCACGATGTTCTTAGGCGTCGTAACCCTAAACCCTAACCCTAATCCTTACTAACACTACGATAGCACTGTGGACTTGCGTCGAATTTTGTAATGCGTCGACCAATCAGAATGCTCCCAGTTGCTCCCAGTCCAAATAAGATAATGGGCTCTTTGACGATGTCACACCGGCCGCTGAAGAGAAGGGTTGTTGATATTCATGGTACTTTCTATTGAAAAAGGCACTTCGATCTCCGGACACCAAAATGGGTATGGGGGATTGAGGTTTCCATCGCGAGACTACTACGTCTTCATTACTTCCTAGCAACTTTTGCATTAACTGCTGTCTGCGTTCGCCCCAATCCACGACGGAGTGCGAAATCCGCCAACTGTGCTACTTCACGCTTTGTAGACGACGGAAAAGAAATGTTATCACATTATTATTATTATTATTATTATTATTATTATTATTATTATTATTATTATTATTATTATTATTATTATTATTATTATTATTATTATTATTATTATTATTATTATTATTATTATTAATATTATTATTATTATTATTATTATTATTATTGTTGTTGTTGTTGATATTGTTGTTGTTGTTGTTGTTGTTCTTCTTCTTCTTCTTCTTCTTCTTCTTCTTCTTCTTATTATTATTATTATTATTATTATTATTATTATTATTATTATTATTATTATTATTATTATTATTATTATTAATAAATAAAAATAAAATGTATCTCATATTCATATTCAAATTCTCACATAGATATTATTTTCTTTGCCTTTGATTTAAACAAACAAATAAACAACGAGCTTACCGATATAATCTAATCAAAAGATGGTTGAGGTCAAACTGATCCTAAGCCACGAAGTTCTTTAATATAATATACAGTAATATCATTATTGTCGTCAATTGCATTTTAAATATAACATAACTGCATATGGAAAAGCCGAGGGCTGTTGAGAACAAATTATTTCTCCATTAAAAAAAAAAACTCCATTGCTGAAAAAGAAAAATCCTTAATGTTTAATTTATGTGAATAACTTTTAAAATATGATTACGTAACAAATCAACAGGACGTTCCACAAGCGGTCATAACAACCTTCACACATGTTTTACTGGAGGCCTGTTTTCAGCAGACATTACGCTCGAACGCGTGCGCACACACACGCAAGCACACACATAAACACACACACACACTCTCTCTCTCTCTCTCTCTCTCTCTCTCTCTCTCTCTCTCTCTCTCTCACTCTCGCTAAAAGACATCCAACGTTATGCGCCGTTTCCTGGGGGCTCTTAAATGTGCATTTTAAGATATCAAAATGGGAGAATTTATTTTTTGTATTATATACTTCATTTTTACGATGAACAACGGTCGAAATGAAGGAAAGGATTTTACATGGTTTACCAGAGTTTGTAAGGATGGGGTCAGATTTCATATTTAGAAGCGTTAACCAAGCAATTTGTTTTCCAGTTGATTATATATAAACAATTAACATTAATTTCCAGACTTTATGGCGCGGTTTTGAGCCCCAGGCTTACTTATTAAAGAATATCGAGTCATTTCTGATTTCAAAACGACAGGAGTGGAAGGCAATACTTCATCTTGGCAAAATGAGCCTTCTTCTTTTTCTTCTTCTTCTTTTTTAATTTTTAAAGTTTTAATCACAGAATCATAAGAAACTGCTTCAGCTAACATCAAGACATTTCATTGATGCTTCGGCAGCACAGTACAAGGTGCATGTAGAGGCAACATTAAATACATCATGCAGCAATCATATAGAGTCATTTCCTCGTGCATTCACCACGCTTTTAAATTCCCGTTTGCGTGGAAAGATTTGGAATTGAAACATGAATTAACTGAAGCAAATATAAACCTTTGAGATGTTATAGCTAACTAAAAAGTTTAGTTTTTAAACTGTGAAGCACTGAATTTGAGTTTTTAAGTCTTTGAACTCTGAAATTGAAGCTTTAAGGTTTTAAACCTAGTGAGAGAGAGAGAGAGAGAGAGAGAGAGAGAGAGAGAGAGAGAGAGAGAGAGAGAGATGGTGATGATGGGGTGTGGGGTGAGAGGAGAAGGGTTTGGGAGCTGGGAAGTTTTAAGACACGAAGAAGAAGAAGAAGAAGAAGAAGAAGAAGAAGAAGAAGAAGAAGAAGAAGAAGAAGAAGAGAAGAAGAAGAGAAGGAAGAAGAAAGAAAAAAAGAGAAGAAGAAGAGGAGAAGGAGGAGGAGTGACCTGAAAACCACAGTGGAAAAATAAAAGCCCCGATGCGATCGAAAGTGTTTAAATTGGAGAGACCGGAATGGCGCAGACAGATTTACTGGAACCGGAGTCCACGAACAAGAAGCGGAAGGGCAAGAATCCCATCCAATCCCTGTAGACTGGAATAGTCCAACGCTTCTATATAGTGAATAGTAACTCCCTCTGGGATGGTTCACTTTAAATTCTTTTCTTAGATGATGCTACTTAAGAGCCACTTACAGGATTCTTTTGTTTGTGTCTTGGGCTTAAGGGAGTTCTGTTTTCAACTGAATAATCAACCCACTTAAATAAAATTATCGGAACCGGCTAGTTTCGTAGTTTCCTATGCGTAGATTCAGATAGCTAAGATGTTGCAGCGATGACATGCACATGCAGAGACTTTGCAAAGGCTATAGTGATATTACTCGTCGAAAAAATATCTGCCTCCCTGGGCAACAAACATCTTCTGTCGGAGGAGCGTTCGTTTACCTTCTCAGAGCAAGAACGAATGCAGTAATGATCTATCTGAGATCAGAATGCCCTAAAAATGGCTCGGATACTCATCAAAAAGGCGTACATTAACACCCTTCCCGTCCCGACCCGACCTGGCTTTTGACACTGCCTGCTATTGGCTACCGTTAATGTTAAAGGTGGATTGCGTGCGTAGTGAAGTCCCCTATACGCTCTATGTGTCCGGGGACATTAATTTAATTAAGAAGAAGAAGAAGCGCTCGTCCAGTGGTCGTTGGCGTGAAGACTGATATGGCATACACACGTGTACCAAACGATTCGCAATCTTCGTGTACGTTGATTAATTGATCCATGATGGTTGTCCGTACGTGTACATGATAGTACTAACTGATCTCTGTGTGATGGACGTTAATTAATGGTGCTAGGAATGATGCGGGCGGTAATGTCGTGGTCAGCTGATCTCTGAGGTACGGTCAGATAATGGCTAAAGCCCTTTTGGCACTAGCGTCACCGAAATAACATTACAAACAATCTCTCTCTCTCTTTCTCTCTCTCTCTCTCTGTTTTTTTTTTTAATTTAAATCAAATATTTAGAAAGTCCCCTTCAGGATATCACAAACATCTGCTGTTTCCCTTACAAGGTTGAAGCCTATTTGAAAAGACAGGACCGTCAGGTGAGGTAAGATTGCTGCGCTCCATCGTCACCTCCATCTTCCTTTATGCTTGCGAAACATGGGCCCTCACAGCAGACCTACAACGGAGAATACAAAGCATGAAGATGAGGTGCTACAGAAGATTTCTGGGCATTTCCTATACCCAGCACATCACCAACAAAGAAGTCCGACAGACCATCACACAAACCATTGGACAACACGATGACATGCCCACAGTGGTATGGTGCGGCCACATCAACAGAGCATCAAGTCTTACAAATACCATCTTGCAAGGCACGGTGCAAGGAGGCAAAGAAGATAAGAGGGAGACAGAAAAAGAGGTGGAAGGACAACATTCGAGAATGTACTGGCTTGACACTGAGCGAAGCCATGAGGGTTGTATGACGGCCTACTAGCGCCAAAACCGAGAGTTACCATTATCACGAGATAATTGAAATTATCACGTGTTCTGTGTAATTTACAGAGATACCGGTAATCCGCAGTGTTAATTAATAATTATCAGTATTTGCCATGCTTTCCTAGCGCCAAAACCTGATAATTACTAATATCATGAGATAATTAAAATTATCAAGCGATAATTATAAATATCAAGATGAGCATGCGCGGCCCAATGCGCGATGCGCATGCGCGGCAGCGGCACTGTTCCCTGCATGCCTGGGGTTTTGGCCCTAGTAAAGCGTGGCCAAAACTGAAAAGTAGTCATTAACACTGTGAATTACCGGTATCTTTGTGAATTACACAGAACACGTGTTAATTACAATTATCACTGATACATGTAAGTTTTGCAGGTTTTGACGCTAGTAAGCCGCCTTACCAGAATTAAGAATGATCAAGTGAAAATTTTAATTCTTATGTAATAATTACAATTTTCAGTTTTTGGCGCATTTCCAGGCGGATTGATAGAGCCAAAACTGAAAATTAAACATGATCACACGAAAATATGTGTAGTTTTCAATGATAATTGTAATTATCTCTTGATAATTGTAATTATCCCATGATATTTGTAATTATCACATTGTAATTGTAATTATCAGGTTTTGGCGCTAGTAGGCCGCCATAGGGTTGCTGTGACGGTGGGTCTATGGTTGCTGGGCTCTGCACAAAGGATTGCTATTACCCACTCGTCGTTCGTCTGCGACGATCGGCTTGTAAATCACCCTATGACTAATCTTAATACATTTATAAGTTTGGCCCGGTCTGTGTTAGGATGGGGTTACAGAGATAGGTAGAAAAGCGTATAGATTCACTGACACACTAGCTCTCACACGGCTATGAAACATAGGTAGTACAGCCACTTGTTAACAGTAAATATCACACTTTTATTTCCTCTACTCTATACAAAATCTTCTAATCACTATACTAACTTAAATGTCCAAATTTCACTTAGAGTAGTTCGCTCCTTGATAGTCTATGCAGCTACTACTGTTTCATCATTGGGCTTATAGTGCTTTCTGTCCCACACGCCATTGGACAACACGATGACCTGCTCACAGTGGTGAAAAAATGGAAACTCCGATGGTGTTGCCACGTCACCAGATCATCAGGTCTTGCAAAGGCCATCCTGCAAGGTACAGTGCAATGAGGTAGAAGAAGAGGGAGACCGAAAAAGAGTTGGGAGGACAAAATTCGAGAATGGGCTGAACTTAGAATGAGCTAAACAATCAGGGTTGCTGAGGACATGGAAGGATGGAGTACGCTGGTTAAACGATCATCTGGGGTGCCCCTACGACCTCCGAGTTATGGAATAGGATAGGAAGGATAGGATAGGTCCTATCGTTCGTTTTTCTGGAAGAGTGGACTATCGCACAGTCCTTCTAGAGCAGTTTTGGTGCACGGTTTCTAGTGACTTAACTGTCTCGTCGATGAGCGGTGTTGTGGTCTCGTCTTCTGGGTAGAAGACCAGTGAGCCAGTGGAGCACACAGCTCTCGCTGCTCAAGGTTGCAGGCCACGTGTCAGGGTTGCCTCTCTGTGGAGTTCGTTCCCAGCCGTGGACCAAGATGCCTGCTCATCTGCAAAATATTAAACGATTTTCTGCAACGCCTTGTTTAGAAAGGTTGCGCAGAGCGTCTCACTGTTGGCAGAAATAGCCCTCAGTTAGATCATCTCCACTTATATAGTTAAGAGACGAACAGTTTTCTAAGTCCGAGGTCCACTGGAATCTCCAACATAATTCCTATAGGCTTACATATATATACATATATCATGGCTAAAATAAACACAGGGAGAAGTAATTAATAATATACACATTCTCCGGTACAGCCACGGGTCTGCAATAATACAAATAGGAAAAACAATCGTTGATCAGTGGGTCTACCTCGTGGTTGCGAAACCGGTCGGGTTCGCCACGTGGTCAAGCAAAATTTCACTAACAGTCACAATTCTAAAAGATGGCAAAGCTTCACGAGCATAATCCAATAATCATATAAAATAATCGCAATGAAACAAACGATTGATCATTTATCTTCTTGACAATGTCAGGCTCTGGCTATACTGCGATGAATGATTTTCATCCGTCACCTGCTTAGTCTTCAGCTAGAGAGATCTATCAATGTGCGTCTTGCTACGATGATGTTCGGCCAAAGACTAACTATGGTCACGCTGGGGTCAGCCCAAGCGCGCGAGATCTCAAGACTAGTAGCGCCACTGCGGGGGTGGCGAGTGATTGGTCAGCTGGGTGACGTCACGGTTTATCTTATGAAGCTGTAGCCTACGTATGCTTAACACAACCTTCTTCTGTCGTCTGCTAGTCAGCGAATTAACTGCACACAGGTCAAAGCAGACTGACCGTGTAGACATGAAGCTTTAGTGCTGAGTTGAACTTGCCTATCGCGACAGTAGCTGAGGATAGAGAAAGATGGAGTACGCTGGTTGAACGATCATCTATGGTACCCCAACCTTCGAGTTACGGGATAGGATAGCGATACGATATATAGTAAAACTGCGGCTGAAACCGAGTGCCAGAGACAGATCGCTCGACGGTTTCTGATACTCGTATTGGCTGCAGACCTGTTCTCGTTGGATTTTCCGAGTCTTATTTATTCAGTAAGTATCCATTCCTTAAATTTATTGTTAGCTGTACTATTAAGAACGATGAGCATTTCTCCACAGACGACATAGAATTAAAGCTGGATGTGCGCACGTGCAGGAACCACATTCTTATTGGTTGGCGCTGTGAGCACGATCATATTTGTCTAACGACGTTAAAAAAAGATTAGGATGACATATATTATGGGCATACGTGATAACGTTCTAGAGTTCTACATGAAGGTTTGATACATGTTAGGGCGACTGCAGTCTGAACATTAAGGACTTACCCTATCGCCCGGGAATGTTATACCTGGCTGTAGGGCAGGCATAATTTGTCGACTGCTTGTCCAGAATGGGAACGGGGGGTTGGTGGGGGGATGATGAGGTATTCTTGACTGCCATCTGAGGGTTTATTTTCGTTTATCTCCTTGCTTGTTCACCTATGCAGGGTTTTGAATTTCTTTCGCCTAGTATTGGTTTTGTCTTTTTACTACAGTGCACCTTAATTAATTAATTAATTAATTTCTTTATTTATTTTATTTAGTTTTTTCTTTGGAGGGGAGGGGGAGATTATAGCAGTATAGTGAATACCATTCACATAATAATAATAATAATAATAATAATAATAATAATAATAATAATAATAATAATAATAATAATAATAATAATAATAATAATAAATTGTATAAAGTGTAAAACCAATCTCAAAGTTTGCTCTATAAACGCTCGCAATCATATACCAACACATACAATCGCAAGGATAAATATTTAAAAACTATGATATAATATTATATTATAAAGTAAAACACGTTGAGCTTCAAAAGAACTAATAATAAACATCACATCTAAGTATAAAAAAGGCCTTTTTAAAGAGAACTATTCACACACTCACACTCACACACACACAACACGTAAATGAAGATAACATTAAGAATAAATAATGAATGTGAAATAATGGAGAATAAATAATGGAGCTATGAGAAAATAGCTCAAAGGGAAAAGTACCACATAGCGACAGGAAACAAATATTAGTAATGCGACAGTAGTAAAAACAATATTCAAAAACCATGCATAAGAATTTCTTTTATAAAACACAGTAACATTTTACACACAAAAAACTATTTAAAAAACATATAGTGCCAACCCCCCAAAAAACTATTAAAAAGATCAACATCTAAAAGCACTTGGATCCTTGGAAAGTTTTCTTTCCATTCTGCTTTTTTTTTCGGCCTCGCTATTGACATAATTACTATCCTGTCCTATCCTATTCTATCCAGTAACTCGAAAGTCTTGGGGCACCAAAGCTGATCGTTTAACCAGCGTACTCCATCTTTCTCTGTCCTCAGGAACCCGTATGGCTTCCCTCAATGTCTAGCCAATCCGTTTTTGAATGTTGTCCTCCCACCTCTGTTTTTCTCTCTCTCCCCCTTCTTCTGCCTCATTGCACCGTGCCTTGCAGGATGGTCTTTGCAAAGCCTGATGCTCTGGTGACGTGGTGATACTCTCAGAGTTCCCGTTTTTTCACCACTGTGGGCATGTCATCATGTTGTCCAATGGCTTGTGTGATGGTCGGTCGGACTTCGTCGTTGATGATGTGCTGGGTATAGGAAATGCCCAGAAGTCTTGTGTAGCACCTCATCTTCATGCTTTGTATTCTTCGTTGTAGGTCTGCTGTGAGGGTCCATGTTTTACA